>PVJS01045561.1:0-16187 GCA_004027185.1 Glis glis
GACCGGAGGATCCGGGTTCGCGGCCAGCCTCAGCTCGCTCTCTCTCTCTCTCTCTCTCTCTCTCCCTGTCTCTCTCTCTCTCTACTTAGTGAGGCCCTCCAAAACTTCGTGAGACCCGGTTTCAAAATAAAGTATAAAAAAATAGGGCTGAGGGTGTAGCGCGGAGGTAGAACGCCCCTGGGTTCAATCCCCGGTACCGCAAAAAAAAAAAAAAAGGGCTGGGGTTGTAGCTTGGAGGTAGAATATGCCTGGGTTCAATCCCCAGTACCACAAGAAAAATGTAGATAAATAACCTAAAGATATCATTCCTGTAATGAGCAGTGATCTTTCCTGATTCAGTAAGAGTAGCATAATGAACAGAATCTGTTATTTTTGTTGCATAAGGCAATTGTATGATCCTGTTGTGATCCTCTATGACATAGTGTGTGCCAATGACACTATAATACTAAGGTGTGTAGATCACAGTAGATGTGGGGTGAATGGTCACATGTACAGACTCCAAAATGTAAAGAAAATAGACCTCTCATTTACTAAAACCTCTCATTTAAAAATATTCACGTGCTGGAGCCGGGAATGGTGGCGCTCACTTGTAATCCCAGTACTTTGGGAGGCGGAGACCAGAGGATCCAGGTTTGCAGCCAGCCTCAGCGCGCTCGCTCTCTCTCTCTCTCTACTTAGTGAGGCCCTCCGCAACTTCGTGAGACCTGGTTTCAAAATAAAGTATAAAAAAATAGGGCCGGGGGTGTAGCGCAGAGGTAAAATGCCCCTGGGTTCAATCCCCGGTACCGCAAAAAAAAAATAAATAAATAAAAATATTCACATGCTGGGCGTGGTGGTGCACACTTGTAATCCCAGTACTTGGGAGGCAGAGACAGGAGGATCTGGGTTCGCGGCCAGCCCTCATCTATTTAGTGAGACCCTCCACAACTTCGTGAGACCCGGTTTCAAAATAAAGGATAAAAAAATGGGGCCGGGATCCCTGGTACCGCAAAAATAAATAAATAAATAAATAAATAAATAAATAAATAAATAATAAAAATATTCATGTCCTGGCTTTGAAAATGAAGGAAGGTGCCAGGAGTCAAGGAATGTGAGTGGCCTCTGGAAGCTAGAAAAGGCAAGGAAACTGATCCTCCCCTGGCATGTCCAGAAAGGAGAACCAACAACTTGATTTAGACCAATGAGACAGATGCTGGATTTCTGGCCTCACAGAACTACAATTAAACTTTCAGATGAAGTCCACTGTTTTATTTTTAAATATTATTAATTTCAGGTAATATATGTGGGGCTCCATAATTCCAACTTTAAAGAAGAGGTATGGATTATATGTATGTGTGTTGCTGGGATTGAACTCGGCATTCTGCCTCCAAGCTACATCCCCAGCCCTATTATTTATTTATTTTTTAAATTTTGAAACAGGGTCTCACTAAGTTGCTGAGGACCTCTCTAAGTTGCTGAGGTTGCCCTCGAACCTGTGATCCTCCTGTTTCAGCCTCCCAAGTACTGGGACTACAGGTGTGCACCACCACCACCACCTTGGCTGATTCTCAAACTTTAGCACACATAGTAATCATGTGAAAGGCTTGTTAAGACAGATTACGTCACCTCCAGAGTCGTTGGGTCTGGAGTAGGACCAGAGAAACTGTGTTTCTACCAAGTTTCCAAATCATGCAGATGCTACTGATCACAAGCCATACTTTGAGAACCACTAGATTCAACAATCCCTAAATTTCTATCCAGTTCAGTTATTCTGATTCAAATGTATGTATGTATGCATGTGGTATTTGGGATTGATCCCAGGGACATTCTACCTCTGAGCTACACCCCCAGCCCTATTTTTTTGTTTTGAAATGGTCTCACTAACTTGCGGAGAGCCTCACTATAAGTTGCTGATGCTATCGGCAAACCTGTGATCATCCTGTCTCAGCCTCCCAAGTACTGGCATTACAAGTGTGCCCCACCATGCCCAGCAGTTATTCTGATTTTATGAGTCTATAATTGCAAGTGAAATTAACAGTTTCCATATTCAAGTATACATTAAAGATACTTTCTAAATTCATTATTCCTTAGGTGAGTATGCTCAACTAAGAACTGACAGTATCATGTGTCCCAATATCCAGGATTAAGGGCCTAGAAAATTTCAAATCTAGGACATTCCCTTGAAACTTAGTGTATAATATATTTAAAAATTCTCAATTAGTGGCCCTTCTTCTTTATATATACATTGTTGAAGCTCATGTTACGAGGAATGACTTTGAATATTAGAAATATGACTAATTGCCAAGTGTGGTGGCACACACCTGTAATCCCAGTATCTGGGAAGCTAAGACAGGAGGATCACAGGTTCAAGACCAACCTCAGCAACTTAGTGAGACCTTGTTTCAAAATTGTAACTAAAAAGGGCGGGGTGTGTAGCTTGGAGGTAGAATCTCCCTGGGTTCAATCCCCAGTACAAAAAAAAAGACTAATTACAAAACCAGTTATTTGTACTTTGGGAGGCGGAGACCTGAGGATCCGGGTTCGCGGACAGCCTCAGCTTTCTCTCTCTCTCTCTCTCCCTCCTTCTCTCTCTCTACTTAGTGAGGCCCTCCGCAACTTCGTGAGACCCGGTTTCAAAATAAAGTATAAAAAATAGGGCCGGGGGTGTAGCGCGGAGGTAGAAGGAGGTAGAACACCCCTGCGTTCAATCCCCGGTACTGCAAAAAAAAAAAAAGAACAGTTATCTCCATTATATATTAAATTTTTATTAAAATCTACCTTGTCTTTCTGTTTTTATCATTTAAACTTAGCAAATTTCATTCAGCTATCAGCTATCTTGTTAGATGTCATATTAAGTGAAATTTAATTCTGGCATAAAAGATAAAAATAATGGGTAAAAGTTAGGCTATTTTAGGTTTGAATGGATGGGCAATTAAAATGGATAATAAGCTATTTTATTTTTTCTAATTATTCCATTAAAGAAAATTTGGAAAAAATTAATAACAAAACAGGGTCCTGCCACTCAAAAATTTTAACCCTAATATCATATCATCTGTAATGTCTTTTTATTAATACACTTACTCTTGTTGCAGGAAACTAGGTCACCAAAGACAGAGACCAGAGTGGGAAACAGGTTACTTTATTCACTAGTGAAGGCTCAGTAAGCAAAGCTTCGGGTCTGAGCCCTGAACACTGAACATCAAGTTCCTTTATACATTGGGTCACCTAAGGTTTGCAGGGGCGGAGTAAGCATGAGATTTATTTTACCTAGCATAAGTGAGAGACAGAAGCAGAATGGTGGTTAGTGATATATCATTTAGTTCTGTGTCTTATCTGTAGGCAGCCAGGAGACACTGCTTTGTTTACATTGGAGGGGGCTGATGCTGGGTCATACGTCTAGAGTGGTCTAGGGAGGCCTGGCTTTGTTTGTATCTGAGGGAGGCTGTTCTGTTTCTTATCTCTGGAGCTGTCTGCTTATTAACATGGGGGGGGGGCAGAGATGAAGCCTTATTCTTTTTTTTTAATTTTTAAGTTTCTAGCCAAAAGTGGCTCCAAGGACCCAGCTGGGCCCCTATCTCATTCCCCCCTTTGAAGATTCTCAATATAGTTAACGAGAAGTTCTTAATTTTCGAGATTACTTTCAGTCAGAGCCATAACGGTGGCATATAGGGGTGGTCCGTTTTAGCTATTGAGGTTTCTATTACTCGTTGGATTAACCCCCTGACACATGATGTGAAGCAACATCCAACCAGGATGAAAACTCCTGTTACTACTATTAAGGAGGTTAAGGCCAAGGCTAATAAAGTTTTCCAGTTCCTGAACCATTTTTGGAGCATATCACTAAAAGGGTTGTTAACTCCAGAGTTTTCTGCCAGGGTGGCCAATCCCTTCAAGGCTCAGGTGATGGTTCCATCAAGGGCAGTGTTATTTGGTATAAAAGTGCACCATTGCCAGTCATGGAGGCGCACATTTGTAATCCCAGTACTTGGGAGGCTGAGACAGGAGGATTGCAGGTTTCCAGCCAGCCTCAGCTAGTAAGGCCCTCTACAATTTAGTGAGACCCTGTTTCAAAATAAAGAATAAAAAATAGGGCTTGGGGTGTAGCTCAGAGACAGAATGCCACTGGCTTCAATCCCCAGTACCGCAAAATTAAATTAAATTAAAATTTAAAAAGAGCAGCATTGATCCCCCCACCCCAGCATCACACACACAGTTCCTGTTTCTGCCAGTAGTGTATCTAGAGCCATCCTGTTTTCCCAGGACATCTGATTGGTGGGGCCTAATTGGTCAGCAATTCCCTTAATTGCATCCTGAGTATAATTGACAAACCTTTGCTGATTATAGTAGATGTAATTTATCTAATCTACATTTTTATTGATTGTGACTCACCAGAAAAGAAACTCAAAACCTGTAGCTATTTGGTTCCTTGCCTTGAACTCATCCAGAACTCCAACTCCCCTGGGTCAGCCCGAGTGAGTTGCTGCTGGTTTTCAGGCTGCCATGAGATGTAACCTTCCATGCATCAGATTTGACAACAACAGGATTGCTAGTTTTGGTTACATTAATGGTGAAGATTGCAGAGGCTGACTGCAACAACTATATTAGTTTTTTGGTTTTTGTTTTTTTTTACAGGACAGGAACTGCCAATTGTTTTTTTATTCCATCAATGCAAAGTCAAATTTTATAGACACCTAAGTACTAAAATTAAGACTACCTTAAATCCCACTAATAAAGTCAGTCTTAAAGCACTTATGACATAAAACTTAAGAGTCCAAATTTGTGGCATGAGATGTGGCACTCGTCAGTCTTTTGTCATGCATTGGCCTGTCAGCTTCCGGGTGTAACTGGGGCAGGGCAAGTAGTCTTTGGGGCTCTGGGGCTGCTGGATCCAGGCAGCAATATCCTCAACTTTTACTGCTGTTAGGGTGCAAGAATAACAGTGAAGGGCCCTCTCTATTTTGTTTTGAGGAAAGCCTGATTTTAGCCTTTGACTCAAACTAGGTTTTTAGGCTTGTAAGGAAGGACAGGGGTAGCTAACTGACTGGTGTTTTGTTTAATATCCATTTATGTAAGTCATGTGTGACTTTACCTAGTTTTTTTTTGTAAGTTTATGCATTTTTAATATTTGGGAAACACAAATATAACATTACAGTTACATAGAAGTTAACTTTTACTTTTAAAGTAAAACAGAGACAATAGAAAACACAGGAAGTTATTTTAATAGAACCTCACTGTAAACCTTTTTAGATATTTTTTAAATATAACCATCTTTATCACATGTGTAAAAATTTTTTATAAGCTTTATCTTTCACAAATATTTTGTGACTTACTCAAACCTTCTGCAACTTGCTTTTATCCTTCAGATTTTATCCTAGTCTTTCCTTTTCCATTTGGGACAATCTTAGAATATACTTTACCTTACCATACAGGATGCTTTCTTATCCTCAAAATATTACGTCTTCTTTTTATCCTTTTTTACCAAGTCTTTTCACACTCATGTTCTTTTTTTACATCTTTCTCCTTTCTACATACTAGTTCCTTTTTGCCACAATTTTAACTTTACATTTTGAAACAATTTCTATAAACTTTTATATTGAGATTACTTTATAACAAAACAAGAAACAAGCCAGGCATGGTGGCGCACACTTGTAATTCCAGTACTTGGGAAGCTGAGACCGGAAGATCTGGGTTCACGGCCAGCCTCAGCTCCTTAGTGAGGCCCTGCGCAACTTAGTGAGACCCTGTTTCAAAAATAAAGAATAAAAAAATAGGGCTTGGGGTGTATCCCAGAGGTAGAATGCCCCTGGGTTCAGTCCCTGGTACTGAAAAAAAAAAAAAAACAAGAAACAAATTAAGATCATCTATTTACATCTTACAGTTGCATGGATTTTAAAGAAAGACAGTTTTTTTTCAGATGTTTACATTTTAGCTAGGACTGACCAAAATAACAAACTTCCAAGTAACCTTGAATAGCAAAATTATCTTAGTATAAGCAGAAGGACAGCAAAGGAGAAAAAGAGAGCCCCCCCCAAAAAAAATCCTTTATGTTAACTCTATAACTGAAATGCAGTAGTTTAGGTCTATATTTTTCTGGGTTATCCTTGAGGGACAAAAAGGTCCTGCAGACAGAAGGGGTGTAGTTTTAAACAGGACAAAGGGTAAGGCTTGAACCCAAGTTAGCCTGTTTTCCTGACATATTTTTTTCTAACCCAGGTTTGATAGTTCTGTTTATTTCTTTCTACTTTGCCTGAACTCTATGGCCTATATGCAGAATGCAGCTTCCAGGTGATGTCCAGGGCAGCTGCCACATCCTAGGTGACTTCTGTGACAAAGGCTGGCTCATTGTCTGACCCTACATGCAAGGGTAGTCCATATCTAGGAATGAGTTTTCTGAGAAAAACATGGGTTACTTTTTGGGCCTTTTCTCTCCAGCAGGGATAAGCTTTTATTCATCCAGTCTGAGTGCATACTATAATTAAAAGGTATCAGTCTTCCAGAATTTAACAGTCTCTTTTCTTTGTATAGAGTCCTGTGGACATGCAAAGTTAAGAAGTCAGACTTAGAGTCTGTATAGTTATTGACTACCCAATCCCTTCCTAACTAAAGTGCCCGAGTAAGGGCAATCAGCTCAGCTTTTTGGGGCTGAGGCGCCAGCCGGGAAGGGCTCCTCTTTCGGGACTTTGTCCAAGGTTACAACAGCACACCCAGCTTGTCGCTTTCCTTGCTGATTTATGAGCTGCTCTTATTTACAAATATATTTGAGCCTGGGTCAGGGAAAGGATGGTCGTTTAAGTCTGGCCTCCCTGAGTGGGTTTGTGTCAGCACTTTTCCACAGTCACAGATCAGTGGCTCATTGCTGAGTGGCAGCAGAGTCTATGGAATGGGCACCTTATCAGTAGTAAGCCTTAGTATTTTGTAAGCCTGGCGTTAGTTAGCCAATGGTGCCTTTTAGAGTTTATGAGTACCGCAAGGGCCCATAGGCACAGTGGCCATCTGGCAGTGACATGGTCCAGTTGCTTTGAGAGATAAGCAACTGGCCAATTCCAAGACCCAATCTACTGGACCAGAACCCTGACTGCTGTTTTCTGAGACACACAAGGTGAAAGGCTTTTCTAGATCTGGGCAGGGGCAGTTAGCAGTTGTCTTTTAAGTTGTTGAAAAGGCCTGTTGTTGCTTTCCCACACACACAAAGGGGTCTTTATCTCCCCCCTTTGTAGATCTGTAAAGGGGTTTTGTTGTGACAGCAAGGTTTGGAATCCAAATTCGACACAACCCTATTGCTTCCAGAAATTCCCAGAGGGCTCTCTGGTGGGCAGGTACAGGAATAGCTTGGACTGCCTTTTTTCTCCCTGTCCCCAATAGTCTTTTCCCTCTATGAAGGGTGAATCCCAGATACTTTACTTTTTTCTGGCAGACCTGGGCATTTTTCTTAGAAACTTTGTGAGCACAGTGTTCTAGGAGGGTGAGCAGCTGGCCTGTTCCTTTGGCACAGCCTTTAAGAGTCTTTTGTGTGAGGACGAGGTCATCGACATACTGGAGGAGGGTGCAGCCCAAGGTACAGGAAGGAAAAGACCTGAGATCACGAACCAGGGCCTCTCCAAAAATAGTGGGGGAGTTTTTAAACCATTGGGGCAGTCAAGTTCAGGTGAACTGGTTCTTAGTTCCAGTTTCTGAGTCCTCCTATTCAAAGGCAAACAGTTCTTGGCTCACAGGAGCCATACGGATACTAAAGAAGACATCTTTTAAGTCTAATCACGTGAACCAGGCTACAGTGGCCAGGAGCTAACTTGAAAGAGTATACGGGTTAGGCACTGTGGGATGTAGGGTGACTGGCCTGACTGATGACCTGCAAGTTCTGCACTGGGCCAGTAGTCCTGGGTTCCTGGCTTTTTGACTGGCAAAAGAGGAGTGTTCCACTGGGACTGGCACGATGTGATAATACCATGTTGTTGAAGTCTCTTTAAATGGGACTGGATTCCCTCCAGAGCCAGCCAGGGGTTAGGTACTGCCTTAGTTGCATGGGTCAGGTGTGACAGCAGCGTTCTATAACTACTGGTGCCTGGAATTTGGCCATTCCAGGTGGATTGTCCTCAGCCCATACAGTGGGCCACAGGACTACAACCTCTGGGCTGATGGAACCCCCTTTTTGCCCCTCAAACAGTCTCTACTCTTCTTCTTGTGGCATTTGCAGGAAGCAAATTAGCTGAGAGGTTGACACTGACAACTTCATTTTCCCTCATCTGAAAAGGTGATGGTTGCTCTTAGTTTCCTGAGGAGGTCCTGACGCAGCAGTGGAACTGGACAGTCTGGCATATATATGAATTGGTGAATAACTCCTCTTCCCCCTAGGGTGCACTTGTGGGGGTTGAAAAACATCTGCCGGGAGGCTTTTCCTGTTGCTCCAATTATGTTGACATGTTAGTGAGGGGGGCTATTAGACTGGTTACCACTGAATGTTCTCCCCTGGTGTCGACAAGGAACTGGAAATTGTGCCCCCCCCCCCCATGTTATTCAGACCATGGGCCCCTCAGGGGCTTCAGTCATCAAACAAGTCAGCCTGACCGACTGCCAGGAGAGGAGCCGGGGAGGGGCCTGATAGTTCCTCACGGGGCCCCCATCCCTTAGGGCATTCATTCTTCCAGTGCCCAACTTCCTCGCAGATGCGTATTGGTCACAGTGGAGAGAAGCCCTCTTTTCTTTGGGTGGCCCTGGTGTCGGGGACAAGGGGCCCTTGGCTTATTGGTTAGACTGGAGGGAGGTCAGCCTGGGCCTGCGGCTTCTCAGTGAAGGAGGGAGTATGATGTTTTTATTTTAGAATATCTGCTGTAGTAAAAGGTTGACACAGCCGGGCGTGGTGGCGCACGCTTGTAATCCCAGTACTTTGGGAGGCGGAGACCGGAGGATCCGGGTTCGCGGCCAACCTCAGCGCGCACGTGCACGCGCACGCGCACGATCGATCGATCTAGCTCTCTCCTCTCTCTCTCTCTCTCTACCTAGTGAGGCCCTCCGCAACTTTGTGAGACCCGGTTTCAAAAATAAAGCATAAAAAAATAGGGCCGGAGGTGTAGCACAGAGGTAGAACGCCCCTGCGTTCAATCCCTGGTACCGCAAAAAAAAAAAAAAAAGGTTGACACACAAATGTCTGTGGACTAGGCTGTAACTGTCCAGGTTTGTCCATGGTGGGGACTCTTTGAACCTGCCTTAGAGAAAACTGGCCAATAGATGGCAGTAGAGTTTTTTAACAAGGTTTTTATGAGGCCGATTATGAGGCTCTAAATTTTAACTAGGTCCCATCCATGCTGGCTGGCAGCAGACCTGGTTCCTCTGGGGGACTTTCCAAAATGGGCAGTAGTTGGGCTTCACCTGGTTGCTGCCTTCAATTTCCTGACTGACCACTAGAGTCCTGCTTTTTGGCAGTTAAGATCTGGGAAACAGGACCTCACAGCCATGGGGTGTGTGTGTGTGTTGGGGAGTTCTGAACCAACTGGAGCCAATTGTCAATGTAAGGGAAATGGTCCAAATGTTTTGGGATGCCTGTGACTTGGTCCCAAATGCAACGGGCAATGCCTGGATCTAATGAGCCTTCTGACAGCCAATCTTCTCCAAAGGTTGGCCATTCTACCTTGCTCAAAGTGTGCAACCTTCCTGGGGTTAGTTTGGATCCATAATCCCCTGTATAAGCCTTTTTAAAGTTCCTGATTATGAGGCCTAAGGGAGTGACCTTTGTTTCCCTTCCATTCCTTCCTAGAGAGTCTGGACTAGTGCCGGAGCACCTAAAACAGATAACAGACAGCACTTTCTTTGTTCATGCCAGCCGTCCTTCTCGCGGAGGTATTTCAGCCATCCTTTGGCAATAGGCAGAGTGATATAAGTCCTCACTCTGGTCAGACCAAGGACTTTTTAGTGTCCTTGCTGGACTGCCAGTTAGCTGTTACAGGATGGCCCTGGATCCAGGCAGCAGATTCACACTCGCTTCGGCCCTGTGAGGTGCAAACTGGAGTCTGACCCCAATGTCCATCTCATTCACACACACACACACACACACACACACACACACACACACTCACCATTCACACACACTCAACCCAAATCCTGAACTGAATGCTGGTTTCATGTCCCTCTGACACTACTCAGGGAGTTCCCTGAAAGGGGGTGATCAGACCCTTCTTCTGCTAATCCAATAGTGGGACCTGACTGAGCCCTGGGACAGCCTACCGTGATTCAGATGTCAGTGCTGGATGAATAATGACCTGTTCCTTCTCCAGCCTAAGACCTCAGCGGCTGTTAGCCCCGGAGTCAACCACCTCCAGGAGAGGCCTCCCACATGGTGGCAAAAGGCCTCCAGCGGGCTCAGTGGATTGACCTCTGCAATGGGGAAGGCTGACTCCAAAGACACAGACCTGAGGAGGCAAAACACCTTGGTTCCTGTCTCTGGGACCAGACCGGCCCAAAAGTGGTTTCTGGCTAGCTCTGCCAAAATGTTGCAGGAAACTAGGTCACCGAAGACAGGAGACAGAGACCGGAGTGGGAAACAGGTTACTTTATTCACTAGTGAAGGCTCAGTAAGCAAAGCTTTGGGTCTGAGCCCTGAACACTGAACATCAAGTTCTTTTATACATTCACCTAAGGTTTGGAGGGTGTGATAGTTGGTCTGGTTTGTCAACTTGACCCACCTAAGATCATGTGACTTCGGTTGTGTAACAACAGATTGAACCGGAAGTCCTGCCCTAAATGTGGGTAGCAGGGTTCTGATAGGTGCAGGACTTAGATAAAAGGAGAAAGCCGCATAGAGGGAGCCATGACTCTTCCTGAAGAAAGCGCATCTGCTCTCGTCTGAGATCGTTGGTCTCCAACTTCGCCGTTTCCTTGAAGAGCTTCTTTTTTTTTTTTTTTTGCGGTACCGGGGATTGAACGCAGAGGCGTTCTACCTCCGCGCTACGCCCCCGGCCCTATTTTTTATGCTTTATTTTGAAACTGGGTCTCACGAGGTTGCGGAGGGCCTCACTAAAGACAGAGAGAGAGAGACAGAGAGAGAGAGAGAGAGACAGCAAGAGCTGAGGCTGGCCGCGAACCCGGATCCTCCAGTCTCCGCCTCCCAAAGTACTGGGATTACAAGCGTGCGCCACCACGCCCGGCCAAGAGCTTCTTGATCTTCTGCTCTCGTCTGAGATCGTCGGCCTCCAGCCCTTCAAACTGAGATTTCACCATCATTTCTCTGAAGAGCTTCCTTATCTTCACATCTTGGACTGAACTGAATTGGTGGTTGCTTCAATCCTAAGGCTTCAGCTCTTGGACCGCCCGACCAGCTACTGATTCCTCTGACTCTTCATGTGCAGTCGAAACTCAGGACTACATTGTGAGCTGATCTAATAAATCCCTTTTTCATATACTCATTCTGTGAATTCTGTTAATCTAGTGAACCCTGACCAATACAGAGGGGAGGGGTAAGTGTGAGATTTACTTCACCTAGCGTTAAGTGAGAGACAGAAACAGGATGGTGGTTAGTGATATATCATTTAGTTAGGGAGACTCTGCTTTGTTTACATCGGAGGAGGCTGATACTGGGTTGTACCTCTGGAGCAGTCTAAGAAGGCCTGGCTTTGTATCTGAGGGAGCCTGTTCTGTTTCTTATCTCTGGAGCTGTCTGCTTGTTAACATCTAGGGGGGGGGCAGAGATGAAGCCTTATTCTTTTATTTTAATTTTAGGCTTCTGGCCAAAAGTGGCCCCAAGGACCCAGCAGGGCTCCTTCCTCACTCTGATCATTTATTCCCAATGTCACACCCTGAGCCTGCTTCTCTTTCAAATTAAACATCTCATCTATAACCACAACCACTGTGACATTTCATTCATGACATTTTCAATCTCATGTAAACCCAGCGATTCCTCCTTTTTCACACTTAATTTCACTTTTTTCCCTACCTAGTTTAGACTCCATGGTAAATTATTTCATTTACTCTTTCTTGATTATATGCTCACTGACTAACTTCTCTGCCTTTCCTTGGCTCACCTCCCTTTAAACTCTTACCCTGAATACATCCTATAGCCTCCCTTCCTTGCCGGGTCATAGGGGGTGAGCATAGCTGAAGGAAGCCATTCAGTTGAGAATATTGGTTCTGTATGGCAGAAGAGTTGTCTTCAGAGAAGGTCTTTATGAGTTCCCTGGGGGTACAACACTTGACTCAGGACCAGTGGGGTCCTTGGCTTACATGAAGAAAAAGAATTTAGCCAGGCATGCCTGTAATGCCAGTACTTGGGAGGCTGAGATGGGAGGATAGTAGGTTCAAGACCAGCCTCAGCAATGTAGCAAGACTCTCAGCAACCTAGCAAGACCCTGTTTCAAAAAAAGGGGGGATGGTGTGTAGGGGGTGTAGCTCAGAAGTAGAATGCTTCTGGGTTTAATCCCTAGAACTACACACATGCATGCCCAAAATGATTTTAGTATGTACCAGTCAGAGGCATAAACAAAGATTTATTTAGGAAAGCAGATACACATTTAAGGGAGAATGCAGACTATCTTGAGAGAGATGAGTTTGGAGAGTTCCAAGATCCCCCCCCCCCTTTTTTGGTACCAGAGATTGAACCCAGGAGCATACTACCTCTGAGCTACACCCCCAGCCCTTTTTATCTTTTGTTTTGAAAAGGGTCTTGCTAGGTTGCTGAGAGTCTTGCTACATTGCTGAGGCTGCCCTCAAACCTGTGATCTTCCTGTCTCAGTCTCCCAAGTACTGGGATTACAGGGGTGCACCACCATGCCCAGCTCCTTTTTATTCTTTATTTTGAAGCAAAGTCTTGCTAAGTTGCTGAGGGTCTTGCTAAATTGCTGAGCTTGGCCTGGAACCTGCAATCCTCCTGACTTAGCCTCCCAAGTACTGGGATTTCAGGTGTGCACTACTATGCCTGGCCCCAGCTCCTCTTTTTGTGTGTGTGTGGTACTGGGGATTGAACCCAGGGGCATTCTACCTCTGAGATACACCCCCAGACCTATTTTTATTTTTTTATTTTGAAATAGGGTCTCACGAAGTTGCTAAGAGCTCTGTTAAATTTCTGAGGCTGGTTTCAAACCTGCAATCCTCCTGTCTCAGTCTCCCAAGACTGGAATTACAGATGTGGGCCACCACCCCCAGCCTGCAGTTCCTCTTTTAAAGGAAACTTGGTGAAAGGTGGATACGGGAAGGTATGTAAAGATGACATCGCTCTGGTGATCTCAACATGGTTGATGGTAATCTGGTAATTTTTTTTTCCTTTTTGATTCTAGTGATTGCACTCAGAGGCATTCTACCACTGAGCTACACCATCAGTCCTATTTTATTTTTTATCTTGAAACAGGGTCTTGCTAGGTTGCTGAGAGTCTCATTAAGTTGCTGAGACTGGTCTTAAATCTGTGATCCCTCTGTCTCAGCCTAATCCCAAGTACTGGGATTACAGGTGTGCACCACCGTGCCCTGCTGGCCTGGTCATATTTAGGACCCTCAGGGTGATATGGTCTCCATTATCTGATCAATAGATAATGCTGGAAAGTGCTCTGAATTATAGGTTTTTCAAGATAGCTTATCTCTCTTTGCTTAAACTATTTATTGGTGGGCTAATTAACAGTGCACAAAGTAATTATCATTGGTGAGTGAATTTTTGGTTCTCTTTAAGATTTATAGATTTCTCAGGAATTTGGGAGTGACAGGCCTGGGAGAGAGGCTTACTTAGGGAGTGAGAGGCCTAGAAAAATATGTGGAACTTCTGAATTAAATTTTATTTTCTTCTCCTTTTTTCTTCTTTTTTTGTGGTACTGGGGGTGGAACCCATGGGTATTCTATCTCCAGGCTACACCCCCAGCCTTATTTTATTCTTTATTTTGAAAGAAGGTCTCACTAGGTTGCTAAGAGCCTCACTAAGTTGCTGAGGCTGACTGCGAACCTGTGATCCTCCTGTCTCAGCCTCCCAAGTACTAGGATTACAGGCATGCTTCACTGCACCTAGTTTTTTCCTTTTTCTTTCTACCTATTTCTTTTATTCTATTCTTCCCCAGTCTCATTAAAACATGATGGCTGCCTCCTCAGAGGGAGCTTCTGTCCTGCCAGCCTTCCTACAGTGTTCTCAAATGGGCACCCTCTTCAGATGTCTAGCACAATTTCAAACTTCAACTCTGTCCCCACCACTCTCAGCAGAATTCTTTGCTTTCTATTTCAGAGAGAAATATGTGCTACAAGATAAGCATTACCTTAGTATACTAAAACTGCATATCTGTACCCAGTTATTCTATTTTTCATTTCCTACTTTTTAATAGAGCCAGAACCACTCCTTTAAACCAGTCTCTTCACACAGCTTATGTGTCCCACACCCTAGTGCCTTCTCAAGATTCCCACTCCTCTTCGTTCACTAGATTTTATTTCTGTGTAGTAGAAAGGTTGACCCTGCTCTTTATAACCTTAAGAAGGTGTTTGGTCACACAGGCTGTTTGCCAGCAGAGGTGTATCCTATTTAAGGAAACATATTTAGGGGTCCCCATATCAAGAAACCCCTCAGTTTTCCATGTAATTTAAAACCTACAAGAAAGAATACTAAATGGTGATGACTAAAAAGCCAACATCCTTGACATTACCCAATTATCCAATGCGCACAGAATAGAGAGGAAAACAGGACAGGAACACTCTGCAGATCATGTGGAAGAGACCCAAGATCATGAGACTCTCCTCTCCCCTGGAAGTTGCTCTTCTCAGCTATAATAATAATAATAATATAGTAATAATAACAACATATTATTATTATTATAACAATATTATTATTTTTATTTGTTGGTACTGGGGATTTCTTGGTAGAGGGGCACTCTACCTCTGAGCTACACCCCAAGCCCCCCTTTTTTGGTGCTAGGGATTGAACCCAGGTGCATTCTACCTCTGAGCTATACCCCTAGCCCTTTTAAATTTAATTATTACTATTATTATTATTTGTGGTGCTAGAGATTGAACTCGGGGACATTCTACCTCTGAGCTACACCCCCCCCAGCCGTATTTTATTTTTTATTTGGAAACAGTCTAAGTTGCTGAGAGCCTTGCTAAGTTGCTGAGGCTGGCCTCGAACCTGTGATCCTCCTGTCTCAGTCTTGCAAGTCTTAGGATTACAGATATGTGCCACCAGGTCCAACTAGCCCTTTTTATTTTTTGTTTTGAAACAAGGTCTTTCTAGGTTGTGGAGGACCTCACTAAATTGTGGAGCCTGGCCTGGAACCTGCAATCCTCCTGTCTCAGCCTCCCAAGTACTGGGATTATAGGCATGTGACACTGTCCTGGCTTCTCCTGGGATTCTTAATTCATAAAATAGCATGGCTATCCACCCACTTTTCCAAACCAGAAATCCAGGAATTACTATGGACACACTCTTTCGGGCTCTAAGTCCCCCTCTCTCAAAATAAAATCTCTTTTGTAAATATTTCTTGAAGCTATTCATACTGTTTCCAATTCTAATGACTCCACCCTAGTCTTGGCCACTATAACCTCCCAGCTATACTACCATAATAACATCTTCAAACAGGCCCTTGCTGTCCTCTCTATCCCTCCTCTACACCATTTATCACACAAAAACCACTATATATATTTTTTTTTCTTTTTTGTTGCAGTACTGGGGATTGAACCCAGGGGCATTCTACCTCCGAGCTACACCCCCAGCCCTATTTTTTATTCTTTATTTTAAAAAGGGTCTCACTAAGTTGCAGAGGGTCTCACTAAGTAGCTGAGGCTGGCCACGAACCAGGATCCTCCTGTCTCAGCCTCCCAAGTACTGGGATTACAAGCGTGAGCCACCACGCCTGGCCACAATATATATTTTAAATGTAAATCAAATCAAAACACCTTCCTGTTTAAAGCTATTCAAAGGTTTCACCTAGCCGGGCATGGTGGTGCACACTTGTAATCCCAGTACTTTGGGAGGCAGAGACCGGAGGATCTGGGTTCACGGCAAGCCTCAGCTCTCTCTCTCTCTCTCTCTCTCTCTCTCTCTCTCTACCTAGTGAGGCCCTCCGCAACTTCATGAGACCCAGTTTCAAAAATAAAGTATAAAAAAATAGCGCCGGGCATGGTGGCGCACGCTTGTAATCCCAAATCCCAGTACTTTGGGAGGCGGAGACCGGAGCATCCGGGTTCGCGGCCAGCCTCAGCTCTCTCTCTCTCTCTCCCTGTCTCTCTCCCTGTCTCTCTCTCTCTCTCTCTCTCTCTCTCTC
>PVJS01045562.1:0-16182 GCA_004027185.1 Glis glis
CTTCACCTTCTTCGCTCATTTGAGGTTTTCTCTCTTTGTCTGGACTCCTGTGTGGGGTTGTGGCTCATCCTCTTGTGACCTCAGTACTGGGGTACTCTGGGGCGGGGCCAGAGGCTGGTCTGCCCCTTGTCCCCAGTGTGGGAGGGGAGGTCTGGGGGAGGGGCTGAGGGCTCGCCTGCTATTTTATTTTTTTATTTTGAAACAGGGTCTAAGTTGTGGAGGGTCTCACTAAGTACCTGACACTGGCTGTGAACCTGCGATCCTCCTGTCTCAGCCTCCCAAGTACTGGGATTACAGGTGTGCGCCACTGCACCCAGCTGGGCTGTCTGTTTTTCTTACTGACTTTGTAGGATTTTTTTTTATATATACACTAAGCTGTGTCCTTCATCATTTTTCAATTTGTTGATCTCTAGAATTTTAGGTGTAGAGCATTTAGAACTGGAAAGATCTTTCAAAATCTGTAGTTCATCTCCCTCGTGTAACCGGGAGGAAAACTGAAGTGCAAAGAGGTAAAGCAACTCACTTCACACCACGAGTTGTGTCTGCAGTGACGTTGAGATTAGCACCTGGACCTTTTAACTCCAAATTAAGTTATTTTCCGATTATACTATAACCTCTTTTATCGGCTTGTCTTGTTTTCATTTAAATTTTGTAAAAGTGCCTAAGTGGTACATGGTATTCGTGGTAGAAAAAGGAAAAAAATAAATATTCACAAAATAAAAAAAATCAGTTTTAATCCCACTTACCAGATGCAATGACGACTCATATTCTGCATTTGCTTTCCAGATAAGAACTGTAGCAGATAATGTCCTATAGAACACAAACTATGTGTCCATTATAGTAAGAGCTTATTGTGTTCCAGACATTGTTCTAAATGCTTTATTTTATTGATTGTGTGTGTGTGTGTTTTACTGGGGATTGAACCCGGGGCATTCTACCTCTGAGCTACACCTCTAGCCCTATTTTATTTTTTTATTTTGAAATAGGGTCTCACTAAATTGCTGAGGCTGGCCTCAAATCTGTGATCCTCCTGTCTCAGCCTCCCAAGTACTGGGATTACAGGTGTGTGCCACCAAACCCAGTTTATATTGAGTCTTTTAATCTTCCCTAGGACTCTGGTAATCAGGATAATGATGATGTAGATTATCACCTTTATCCTGAACGTGGTAGGCAGAATAATAGCTTCCCAAATACCCACGGTAGAAGCCCAGGAACTGTGTTACAGGGTAAAGAAGAATTAAGGTAGTAGATGAAATTAAAGTTAAAATAGGCAGATCATCCTGGATTACCCAGTTGGGCCCAAGTATTCATGAAGGATCTTAAATGTGGAAGAGGTAGGCAGAGGGGGGCCATAGGCCAAGGAATGGGGGCAGCCTCTAGACACTGAAGAGGCAGGAAAACAGATTCCCCTAGAGCCTTCAGAAGGGCACACAACCCTGAGCATCGCTTGACATAGCCCGGTGATGACCAGCCTTGATGTTAGACCCTTGGGCTGGAGAGATTCTCCTGCATTACCCAGGGGACCCACCGTGATCACACCCAGCTATAGACGAAGGAGGCAGGAGGGTGAGAGGTAGGGAGCAGATACAAGGACAAAAGCAGAGGTTGGAACACTGAGTTTTCAAGATAAAGGAAGGGGTCATGGCCATGAAATGCAAGAGGCTTCCAGAAAGGGCAAGTAAACAGATGGCCCCTTTGAGCCTCTGGAGGGAGTGTGCTCTGACACCCTGATTTTGGCCCGGTGAAACCCATTTTGGACTTCTGATCCCCAGAACTGTAAGATAATAAATGTGTGTTGTTTTAGGCCACCAAGTTCATAGTGATTTGTTACAATAGTGACAGGAAACTAATACACCTAGTTGATAGCTGACCAAAGCCACACAGCTACCTAGTGATAGAGACAGGATTTGAACCCAGGCCATCTGGCATCCGTCAGAGTCTGTATCCTTTGCTACTATGAGATATTCATAACTAGATATCTAGATGTAAATACCACATACATTTCAATACATGCGAATCTTCCATATTGTTTTAATAGTTAGTCAACCCCATCATATGAAACAATTGTGTTTCCTTGAATAAATATACTATTATGATATTTTATTTAATAAATCCCCGATTATTGGATATTTATGTTATTTCCAATGTTTCAAAATTACAAAGCTGGCAATGAAAAACATCTTTCTACTGATACTATTTCTTTTTTTTTTTTTCAGTACTGGGGATGGAACCCAGGGGCGTTCTATCTCCGAGCTACACCCCCAGCCATATTTTTTATACTTTATTTTGAAACAAGGTCTCACGAAGTTGTGGAGGGCCTCACTAAATAGCTGAGGCTGGCCGCGAACCTGGATCCTCCGGGAACCCGGATCCTCCAGTCTCTGCCTCCCAAGTACTGGGATTACAAGTCTTCGCCACTCCAGGCCTGATACTATTTCTTTAGGGAAAACATTTAGAATTCAAAATGCGAGGTCAAGCCGGTCATGGTGGCACACGCTTGTAATCCCAGTACTTTGGGAGGCTGAGACCGGAGGATCTGGGTTCACGGCCAGCCTCAGCTCTCTCTCTCTCTCTCTCCCTGTCTCTCTCTCTCTCTCTCTCTGTCTACTTAGTGAGGCCCTCTGCAACTTCGTGAGACCCGGTTTCAAAATAAAGTATAAAAAATAGGGCCGGGGGTGTAGTGCGGAGGTAGAACACCCCTGGGTTCAATCCCCAGTACCCCCCCCCCCAAAAAAAGTGAGGTCAAAAGAAGTTCATTTTGGAAAAGGCCAAATTACCCTCCAAAAAGATGGCACTGGAATATAATTTAAAATGAAATAAAACACACAACTAGAGGAGGAACATATCTACCTCCTGTTTCTGCAGCCTTTCTAGCACTAGTCTATTTTTCTTATCTGTGATACACACCTAACGGAATGATGTTTTTGGCCATCCCATTATTTCTACTGAAGAATCATTGGTGTTGGAGCGAGGTCTATTTAGAAACTCCACTAAAAAACCCTTCCATCCCAAGTAAAGCCCCTGAGGCCAGGCGAGGTGGGGAGACTCCCCACGGCTTACCTGGGGGGCTACCTGGAGAAAACCCACAGGCCTGACTCCAGGTCCAAGCTGTCTTTCTTCATCTGCTGCAAATGTCATGACAGCCCCCAGGTGGGGGCTATTATTGATTTTTTCCCCTTCAAATCACGCGAGAACTCTCTAGTCCTTTTAATCAGAAGCGTACCTACCGTAGGGCTGTAGGGTAATAGGCTTCCATGTATCCCATACTAAACGGCGAGCTCTAGCTCTTCCCTGGAGCAAGCCTATTTTTCATTTTTTCATTGTGAAATTCGGCAGGATTGATGGCAGACAATGAATCGCCCGTCCCCTAATATCATACGTGAGGGGGTTCTTGGAATAATGGGATGGTTTCCATCATCACTTGGTTCCCGCGTTATCAATAGCACGAAGGTGCCTTGCCCTGGCATTTGAAACACACACCGGGATGCAAACTCCTTCCCTCTCAGAAGCCAACAATGATATAGGAGAGCAAGCTGCCATTTTCTGACTGACCTCAGTCGCTGAGGGTGGACCCCGCACGTTACATCAGCAGGCCGGCTCCGTTACACTGCCCCGCGCTGTGCTCCAGCTCCTGAAATATTGATTTTTACAGAGCCGGCGCACACACACTGAAAAATCAATATTCCAGTGCACGCCACAGAACAGGCGGAGAGCCTGAATCAACTGCCAGGCTAGCAAAGCGGGCAGGGGGCCGGGGGGGGGCTGGACGGTGCCTGGGGGAGGCCCCTGCAAACCCGGGAAGGGTCAGAAAAACAAGCAAGTGTGGCGAGGAGAGAGAAAGGAGAGTGCAGAGACAGATCCTGGAGCATAACACAGTTGGAAGGAACAATGATTTATTTTTCCATAGGGGGAAATGGGGAGAAGGAAAGAGTAAATTAAGAAGAGAGGATGGGAAGGATTTCCAGGTAAGAATCTTCCCATGAAAATGTTATCTTTTGTTTTTCTGTATCATCTGACCAGACTTAAGATGGAGAAATGATGAAGATGATACAGTTAGTTTATTACACGAGGGGGAGGGGTGCTAGGCCAGTCCTGGAAAAGATAAGTAAGATATACATATATATTTTATATATATGTATATATATGTTACATATATATATATATATGTTTTAATGCAGCCCTTTTCTTTTTTGGTGACTGGAGGCTGGCAGACTTAGGACAGCCACCATTGATTAGGAGTCAGCAGAGATAAGGCGGACTTTCCTTTCCTTGGGGAGCGGGGAGGGGAGGACGGCCCTTTCTTTCCACGAAAGCACCTTGTTTGGTGTGCGTGGGGAAGCACGTTCAGAATCAACGTTCAGAATCGACCCCTTTTCCGCGCGCCCCGCTGAGCTACACCTCCTTCGCCTGCGTCAAGTTCCACCCTCAGGTGCCCAGTACCCAGCAGAGGTCAGAGTGGAGACCCGCCCGCCTCTCGGTTAGTCCCTGTAGACGTTTTAAAAAACGTTAAGTAAATAATTTTAAAATCCAGAGCTGGCATTTTGGCTATTGTTAGCTCTTTGGCCTTTTTGTGTTTGGAGATGAGTAGTGGGAAGTTAATTAAAAAGGCTGACTTTTAACTTTTGCTTTGTCCTAGAATTCTCTTACCGGGAATCTCGCTCTTATTTCTTTCAACTCCCTACCAGAGGGAGAAAATTGTCCCCACCCCCCGAGGTTCCCAGCAGGCAGCATCGCCGCCTCTTCTTCCCCAGCCCTGGGGAGACCCAGGCCCGACCTGGGCTGCGGCCGGGGTCCTGGAAGGGGCTCTGGGAGAAGCGGGCATTCAGGGCCACCGTGCAGAGCGCGGGTTCTTGGGGCCGCAGGACGCGGGAGGCCAGCGGGAGGGTGCAGGGTGGGCGGGAGGGCGGGCGGGACTGGGGCCAGGTGGCCACCTGGAGCGCCCGCCCACGGCCACGCCCACGCCACGCCCACGGCCACGCCCACGGTCTGTAGCCCCGCCCCCGGCCCGCCCCGGGCCCCCGCGGCCGCTCTATTTGCATAAGGAGGCGTCTCCGGGACCCGCCCCGGGCGCACGTGACCCCGGGGAGGCGGAGGGAACCTGCTGACTTGACACGAGCCGCCGTGCGGCTCCCCTTGGCGCGGAATAGCTCGAGCAGCCGTGACCTCCGACCCCGCCCGCCGGCAGCCAATAAGAGCGCAGGTCGTCTCCAAACCCAAAATTTCCACGTCGGCAAAAGTCAAGATGGAAGGGAGCGGAGCGGAGCGCCAGGGGGAGCCGGCCCGGAGTGCCTGGCGGCCGGCGCTGGAGGGACCGGCTGGGAAGCCCGAGGCCGAGGCACGAGGGGCCACCCGGGAGGGCGTCCCGGCAGGGGCGGGCCGGAGCGCGACCACCGCCCGCAGCCCCGGGAGCCTCTGGACACCCCGCGCTTCGCCAGCCGCGTGTGCACCCCGGCCCGGGGGACGCAGCCCGCTGCACGTCCGGCCGGGCCCCCCGGGGGCGGAGGGGACGGGGCGGCGGCGGGCGGTGGGGGAGAGTTGGGGAAGGCACTTTGCAGACCTGTTGCACGGGCGCAACAGCTGTTCCGGCGCGGTACGTGGGGGAAGGGTCTGGAGGGAGACGCTGCACGGGGAGGGGGTGCAGGGCCCAGGGGCGGCGTTGGGGACTGTGTGCAAGGGGAGGGTTGTGTGCAGATGGGGTCCGCGGGAAGCTCTGCCTAATGGGGCAGGGGGAATCCCGAGGAGTGCGTGGGTGGAGCGGAGGGGACTGGACCGCGTAGACGCGAGTTCCCGGGACTAGAATGGTGGGAATGGCTGGGGGAAGGGGAGGCCTCGCCAAGCCTTGCTTTCCAGGGCTGTCCCATCTACCGGGTATTTCCCGGGCCTGTATTTGCACCCCCACCCCCAACTCTCCCAGCTCCAGGAATGCGTCCTCGTGCAGCCCCCCTCCCCCACCCACTTTCCAGATGGGAAACTCAAAAGTTGCCACAAGTTAGATGAAGCGGATTAGCTGCAAGCAGAAGACGACATCCAGTACCGGGAAGGCGGGGGTTCGGCCGGGAATGGGTTCTATCTAATCCGGGGGTGGGTAGGACGGAGGGCGTGTGGGTCCGGCAGCCCGTTTGCTGTGACATCGCGACCAGAACTTGCCATACGGGGCTGTTAGAACACCATTTCTGTTGGGCGTTTGCCCCTGCTGACTGCGGCAGTAACTTTCCATAATTAATGACCCGTTCCATTATCGGTCGCATCCTGAGCTAAATTGCTTCTAACGAGTTATTCTTCTTTGTCTTCGCTGGGGGTGGGGGAGCACACCTGCAGGAGGAAACTTCTCGAGGAAGACGGGCCGTTTGGTCTTTTGAGGCAAAGTTCTGAGACACTCCGACTCTGAGTATGATAGAAGTCAGTGCACTACAGAACTTTGTCTCTAGAGGCTGAGGTCGCCGCCTGCGCCGCGACGAGGGCTCCGGACGCCGGGCTGGGTGGCCCTAGTGGCCACGTCGCTGCGCTTCTCCACGGGGGAGGGGCGAGGCCATGGGGGTCCGAGCGCTGCACCGAGCCAGGGGGTTCAATCTCCTGCGACCGCATCTTACCCTGGTGGGCTCCTGACTGCAGGGGATTTTGTTTTAAAAAGAAAAAAATGTAAGTTTGGGGGTTTTCAGGATTACTTTTAAAACGCATTTATGGAGCGAGGAGAGCCACAAGTTCATTAATGGGTGTGTGGGTGTGCAGTACCTTACAGGAATTTAAACTCTGTATCCTTAAAGGAGGAAATGTATTTGTTCCAAAGCCACCCGTAATGCTCTTTCGCTCAAATGACCCGCTAGATAAAGGTGCAAGGACCGAGTTGAAGATCCAGTCTCATTTCTGCTTTTGACTTAGGTCCAGTTCACTCTTATTTTTGTAGGTGGGGTTTATTAATGGAAAGGAAGAATTTCCCCCCAAAAAAGGCATTTTGACAGACAGTGGGGGGAGAGCGCATCCGTTGGGGCTGTGAGATCCTTCACGCGGACAAACTGCTCTTCTCCACCCTAGTGGACTGTAGGTTCTGGTTGGCAGACTCCTATCAAGAGCCCGCTCTGTGCAGTGGGCAGTCCTTGCACCATAGACATTGCCCTGTTTTGGTTTTATGAGCTTTTGGCCAGAGAGCTGATCGATTGGAGGAATTACAAAAACTCCTTGTTAACAAAGGCACTTATCCAACATACCTGTGGAGGGCCTGCTGGGTGCCAGACTCAGGGCACAGGGTGTTAAGCAAAGAAGAAATGATGTGGGTGCCTATGTGGTGCAGTCAGGTGAGGGAGAGACCTCCTGGCCGAATCTGTGGGGTGCTCCAGAAGCTGTTGTGTCTCTGGGAGGTCATCAATTTAAAAAAATAAATAAGACACCATCTTTTTATTTGAGTTTATTCCAGCTGGTGTATTATTGAGAGGGGTGATAATGGACGAGGGATGGATGGGGGAAAGTATTCAATAATTGGTTAGAGTCTAATGGGAGGGCGTGCCATTAGCTTTTCACAGGAAGGCTGTCTTGATCCTCAGGTAGCCCGTGTGCACTTTGATGTGGCTAGTATCCATCCCATCAGCGACTGTCCTTCATTTCTTTGATTCTTTACCTAAAAGATGGCTGAGCTATATTTATGCACTTAAATAAAATGGTTCCACCCAAGGTGCCTCTTGTGTTCATTTGAGATGTGCAGTCTGCAAGGGTGAAGAACATCCACTTTCCTGATTTTTGTGTGCAGATGTGTCCCCAAGCATTGCTGAAAATACCAAACGTCTACAAAAGTTAAACCAACTATGTAAGAGGATGCATGTGGTTCGGTGAGGGTCCGGGGCAGGAGTGTTTGGCTGGGAGAGTGTCCTCCAATGCAAAGGGTCAGGACTTCGCCTCAAGGAAGGGTAAGGTTTGGAGTCTCCAGCGGGGTTCTGTCAGGTTTGACTTTATGCTTCAATGATTCGCTTAGAAATCTTTTGCTTTGTTTCCTGCCAGAGGCCAGGAATGAGTTAAAGGACCAACCGGAGCCAGGTGCGGTGGTGCACACTTGTAATCCCACTACCTGGGAGGCTGAAACGGGAGGATCACAGGTTCATGGCCAGCCTCAGCAACTTAGTGAGACCCTGTTTCAAAAACTTTTTTAAAAAAGGGTTGGGAGTGTGGCTTAGAGGCAGGATACCCCTGGATTCAATCCCCGGTACCAAAAAAGAAAAGAAAAGGACCAACTGGACTGGAAGGCTGTGGTTTACCCTGGCACTAAGGATGTCAGGAGTAGGAACTAGGGAGACCTGCAGCCTGGGGGTGCTTACTGCAAATCTGGCGTTGTGTCATAGACCTCGGTCATCGAGCAACCAGCGCATTGTCACCGGAGTACCAGGCTCTCAATGCTGAGGATGTATCAGTGAACAAAATAGAGCCAAACCCCTGCCCTCTTGGAGGTCATCTTGTGCAAGAGGCAGACAATGCAAATATAAACTAGTCAGAAGGGCAGTAAGCACCTGGGGGAATGTTGGGGAGGCCAGGGTGCTACTGGGCCAGAGGAAACTGCAGCAGAGCCTGCTTTGCGCGGTCCAGGCCCTCTGCCTTTAGTCTAGACATCCCAGCTGAAGGAAACCAACAACAGGTGCAAGTAGAACTATGTGTTGCTAAACATTGGCAGCCTTTCGCTTTTTTAAAAGAGCATTTTTATTTTCAAATGCAAAGATTGGGAAATGGGGGTGATGGTGGTAGATCTTTGGTGAAGAGGCAGGAGCTGCGGAACCATGTCACTGGGTCACTGATTCTTCATGGTTATATAATGTCCAACTATTATCTTCCAGCTGCAAAATTCTAGACTTCTAGGTAACCTTGCATTTCAAAGCGTTGACTCTAAATAAACTCCAAGTGCTCTTGAATAGTCTTTGAATAGTTGGGAATGAGCGGACAAGATGAGCCACAGGTGTGCTTCCAGCAAGTCCACGTGCAATGCGTTGGAAGCACTTTTGCTAAACCTATCTCGTTATTTGACTAAAAATGTTCTTATTCATGTGGGCAGCACACACAGGTAACTTTCATGGGATAATCACCACAGGTAAAGAGGAAACAAATACAAACGCTATGGGCAGGAAGAGGAAAAGGCAGACTCGTTCACGGTGCTACAGGTGACCCGTAAGGAAGAAACGCGCGCGCGTGGTAGCCTTGGAGGAGCCAGATGGAGGGAGGGTGACGTCCTTCGCACACCCTGAGCAATGTGAGACAGGTCTCATGGCTCTGACCTGTGGATTCATTAAACGGGCACCAGGAGCGCTAGCCGGGCTTCCGCACAGGAAAAAGCCACGGCCCAATGACTTCTCTGTTTCGCTTCTTAGATACACCTCTCTTTGCCTTAAGTTAAGGGGGAGGAGTAAACAGTACAAAATTTGTGCTAAGCACTTATAAGCATTCACATATGCTAAGTCATTTATTTTAAGAGTCCAGTATCATTACTTTAATTTCCATTTTACAAATAAGGAGACTGAGGCATAAAGAGATTAAATGATGGTGCATGCCTATAATCCCAGTACTTGGGAGGCTAAGACAGGAGGATCACAGGTTTGAAGCCAGCCTCAGCAATTTAGTGAGACCCTGTTTCAAAATAAAAAAAAGGGCAGAGGATGTGGCTCAGAGGTTGAATGCCCCTGGGTTCAATCCCTGGTACCAACAAAAACAGATTAAATAATTTGCCCGAGCTGGGTGTGGTGGTGCACACTTGTAACCCCAGTACTTGGGGGGCTGTGACAGGAGGATGCGGGTTCGTGGTCAGCCTCAGCTACTTAGTGAGGCCCTCTGCAACTCAGTGAGACCCTGTTTCAAAAATAAAGAATAAAAAATAGGGCTGGGGTTGTAGCTCGGAGGTAAAATACCCCTGGGTTCAATCCCCAGTACCACACACACACACACACACAAATAATAATAATAATTTGCTTGAGGCACATAGCTAGTCTGTGGCTTAGGCAAGATGCGCACTGGGCAGTCTGGGTCAATCTGCTCTCGGCAGCTCTGCGGTACTGGGTACTATCTAGGTACCTAATTGGTTATGATGGAGTCAAAGGCCAGGAGTCCAGGGTCAGTGTTGAAAGCACCGAGCAGATGAGGGTGTAGCTCAGTGTGAATCTTCAGTCTGTCTTTAGCATGTAAGGCCAGTTTCCAGGGTAACAGTAGCATGACTTTGGGGATTATTTTACTATTTTGGTTTTATTGATCACTTTTGCCACTGGGAAGAATTGAATGTGGTGAAAAAGAAGAGCAGTTTCTTCAAAAAGTGTCCTGGTTGATATGAGAAAAGCAATAGAAGTAGAAAATAAATTGCATTAGTACATTCATTCGACAACTTTTGAGTTCCTACCATGTGTCAGCCCCTGGGTGTGAGCCTTTTGGTATGATACAGGGTGCTGGTAAATCAACCTGGGAAAGCCAGGAAGGCTTCCTGGAGGAGGCAAAGGCTGAATACTGAAGGATGTATAGGAGGTGCCCGAATGCAGGGAGGGAAAGGCATTCTGGTTCAAGGGAACAGCAAGGAGAGACTCATGGACATCAACGGCCTGATGTTTCAGAATCAGCAAGTCTTTATGTGTGGCAAGTGTGAAG
This sequence comes from Glis glis, assembly GCA_004027185.1. NCBI lineage: Eukaryota > Metazoa > Chordata > Mammalia > Rodentia > Gliridae > Glis > Glis glis. The sequence continues at coordinate 10,600 of PVJS01045562.1, forward strand.
GGCATGTGTCAGAGAGCAATAGGAAGTGAGGCTGAGGTTGGCAGGGATTGTGTATTCCACTTAAAACCTTGAACTTCATCCTGAAAGCCGGGGAAGCAACGGAAGAAGCGAAGTAGGGAAATGGACTGATGAGTCCTGTCATAGAGAGTGTTCTGCAGCAGAGGGAGGGCGGACTACCTGGAGGCAGGATAGCCAGGTGCGAAGCTGCTAGAGAAACATGGGAGGCACGACGGGAAGGAGGGGGCAGGTGGGCTCAAGACGAGAGCAGGGAGACCCGCTGGCCTGAGGTGACAACTAAGAGCGCCCAGAGGGGCCTGTTCCTGAGCTCCTCCCATCCATTTTGCTGGTCGTGCTCACCCAAGGGATAAAATTGGCACTCAACTGCATTGTGTCTAATATTTCCAAATCTTCAACTTGCTTGGCTATAACCCCAAGTTAATTCTGGAAGTGTAGTTTGAAAATAGCTCTTTATCCCTTTATGGCATATCAGAAATTTTAGCCACATTCATCAAATGTAAGAAGTCATCCATTGCCCGAGCACAAAGTGTGCGGCAGGGAGCGGGGCCTGGGTGTTTGCTGAGATGAATGTTGCAAAGGGTGGGGTTGAACCCAACGAGGCAGAGGCGCGGCGCTTTGGAGGGGGGAATCCCAGCCCTACAGGGGTGAGAGGAGAGAGTGGTGGGGGAGCTGAGGCAGTACAGCCCCCGGCGTGCAGGGAGGGAGCGGGGAGTAGATGACCCCAGGAACCCTCTCCTCTTCTTTTTTTTTTATTTATTTTTTTGTGTGTGGTACCGGGGATTGAACGCAGGGGCGTTTTACCTCTGAGCTACACCCCCAGCCCTATTTTTTATACTTTATTTTGAAACCGGGTCTCACGAAGTTGCGGAGGGCCTCACTAAGTAGAAAGAGAGAGAGAGAGAGAGAGAGAGAGAGAGAGCTGAGGCTGGCCTCGAACGCGGATCCTCCGGTCTCCGCCTCCCAAAGTACTAGGATTACAAGCGTGCGTGCGTCACCACGCCCGGCCCCCCTCTCCTCTTCTGCCATCGCTTCCCATTGGCTGAACCCAGCTGGAGGCAGCGGCAGGGGCTGGGCGGAGGCTGCCGGTGGAGGTCAGCCGGAGTCAGGAGGCCAGAGTGGACAGTGGACCTGGAGGGTCAGACAGGGAATGGCCGGGACTTACGTGCACACATGTCATGCATATATGGAAAGGAGAGCTTTAAGAGAATCGAGTTCAAGTCTTCCTAAATCGTCTCCATTTTTGGCCTCCTGAGTGTCTCTCTATTCTGTCACACAGTGTCATCTTCTATGCCATCGAGGACACGAGTCCAGGTGCAGAGTCTCCTAGGAGATGCTCCGCCATGGTCTCTGCATCCAGGCCACTGATGCTCCCTCTGCCCTTTATCCCCGCCCCCTTTTGTTCATAGGGAAATCGATACAACATAAAATTTGCCATTTTCAGCATTTCTGCATGTAGGTTTCAGCGGCGTTAAGTACGTTCCCACCGCGGGTTGTGAATCAACATCCATTGTTTGGTGGGTCTACAGACGTTTTTACTGCATCAAACTGCAACTCTGTACCCCGTCAACAGTACACTCCCCACAATGCTGGGGTTTCCGACCTCACCGGAAGGGGCCAGGGGAAGATGATCAGGTGGGATTTGTGCAAAGGTGGCAAACGTCGGTGACGTCATTCATGCCGCCTGGCTGACAGCTCTTACAAGCCATTATTGGCTCTAAGACGCATCCTAATTTCAGAGAGGTGAAAATGTGGGAAATGTGCTTAGAATGAACGAAATATGAATCCTCTTAGAGCAGACCTCACAGCCAGTGTTTCGTGAATGGGTTTCAGATGGGCCAAAAACTTCTATTTTCTCTGTCCTCGGGGGGAGGGGACAGGCAGGACCTAAGGCAACTGGAATTCTTCAGCTGAAAATTATTGGTTTTGAGTAGTAGTATCCATTTACTCCAGTGTGCCCTGAAATATTATCATTTTCTATGTGTAATGTGATATGAAAAAAAAAAAGTCCAGGAAGCAGAGCGCTGGCAGATCTCCATCTTTAGTCTGGCCGGATTTCTGGGTTTATATTTAATTCAGTATCATCTGTGTGTATGGTCAGCAGGGGAGACTGACGGGAGAGCTGTTCAAATATGCCTCACCTAATGTAGCAGGAAAGGGGCCATGCCAGCGGATGGAAGATGCGGCTGAGCCCTTGCGACCCGTTCTGCATCGAGCCAGGAGAAGGTAAGTGGGTGACCGTAGGGTGCCTGACACAGCGACATGTGCATGCCCCCACAGCCAGCACTTCCGTATGCATTGCTCGGGATCATCCGGGCTAATAAAACCCAAACTCGGTGGGCTGAAAGGAAAATCATTTACTTTCTTAGAAGGCTGGAGGTGGGGAACTCCAGGGTTGGTTAATTCAGCAGCTTAACTAAGGACCTAAGTTCTTGCCATCTTGTCCAGCTCTGCCCTCCTCGGCTTCTTTATCTGATTCTCAGACCAGGTTCTCTCCTGGCTGTATGCAGGCTGAAGGAGCTCGCAGGAGGACGTGCTCAGGGTGCCCTGTGTCCCTTGTTTTCTCAAGACCTCCAGGCACTTTCTGCTGTTTCCCACTGGGGTGAACTGAGTTGGATGCCCAGGTGTTAACCAAGCACTGCCAGTGGGATCGGCCTGGACCAATCAGGACTTACGCCGGAGTCCTAGGGCGTTGGGGCGGTCCCTGAACCAAGTCAGTCTGTTAGCAGAGAAGAGGTAGGGGATGCTTCTTGGGTAGGCAAGCAACAGCACCTGCTAAACCACCTTGGGGAGCGACCCTAAAACACTGAAATTCCATGGGGACTGTACACTCATTGCAGTATTATCATTTTTGTGTGTGTGTGTGTACTTGGGATTGAACCCAGGGGCATTCTACCTCTGAGCTATACACCCAGCCCTTTTTATTTTGAAACTGGGTCTTGCTAGGTTGCTGAGGGTCTCGCTACACTGCTGAGGCTGTCCTCGAACCTTCGATCCTCCTGTCTCAGCTTCCCAGTACCAGGATTACAGGTGTGCGCCACCACTATTATCTTTAAGGGCAACAATTCAGAAATTCATCAACATATCTGTCAATAGAGGACCAGTTAGATGAATTATGATACAGCCATATGATGAAAGAGGTATTAGAAAAGAGTGAGATGGAGATGCGTGCCGTCGCTGTAGAAGCTGAACGAGATGTAAGTTTTCAGAGAAGATAATGTTGTAGAACAGTAAGCGGGGCTTGGTCCCATTTGATCTCTCTGTGTGTACTCATGTACATACAGGCTCAACATAGACATAAAGTGGGATTAAGATGGGGTGGTAGGGGTGGAGACAGGAACTTTTACTTAAGAGGTTGTACACTTTGGGGGCTGGAGCGGTAGCTCAGTGGGAGAGCACTTGCCCATCATGCATGAAGCCCTGGGTTCAATCCCTAGTATTGCAAAAAAAAAAAAGTTGTACACTTTTGATTCTCTGACTTTTAAAAAAATAGTATATTACTTATGTTATTAAAAATATGTTTGCCACGTGGGTAGCAGGCAAAAAAAAAATAACATGACAATATCACCCCACTTATAATGAGATAAAAATTCTCTCCCACGTCACAGCCACATGTATGAATCAGTCAGTCCCAGCTTCGTCACTGGCTCTATTGAAGTCGCTTGCCTACACTGGCTGTGGCTTGTCTTCAGTAGTTAACAGTGTAGACTCTCCAGCTGGTCTGTCTGAAACATCAGCAACTAACCACGTGTGCCTATTTAAAGTTAACCTCATTGAAATGAAATAAAATGAAAGATGCAGCTCCTCATCTGGATCAGCCTCATTCAAGTGCTCCATAGCCACACGGGCCTAGGGGCCCCATGGCGGCCAGCACAGAGACAGGACACTTCCACCAGTGCGGAAGGACCCGCTGGACAGCTGGCATTCGAGCACAGGCTTAGTCTCTTGGTAGTTAGGTGGCTTTCGGCAAGATAGTTAACCTCTTCATTCCTCTTCATCCCTTCATTAAAGCAGGGATAATGATGGTTCACGGAATTGTTGAGCAGATTAAAATTCTTGCTCAGTGCCTTGCGCATGATAGATCGTTAATCAAGTTACCTGGTGTATTATAATTGTTGTTAGGAACTCCTATAGTTTGAATATGGTTTGTCCTGCAAAAGTTCATGTGCTGGAAGTTTTGGTCCCCAAGTAATGGCATTGAAAGGTGGTGGGACCTTTAAGAGGCGGGGCCTAGTGGAAGGCGATTAGGTCACCGGCACCCCCCTCATGAATGAATGGATGTCTTTTCAAGACACTGGGTTAGTTCTCTTGAGACTGGAATAGGTCTCTTGAAACTGGATTGGAACTTGCAAGGATGGGTTGTTATAACATGGGTCAGCCCCCTCCCCCCGTCTCTCTAGCACACATGCTCCTCTTGCCTAAACCTGCTTCCCTTCCATGTCTCCGCCATGTTACGATGCAGTACGAGACCCTCACCAGAAGCTGAGCAGATGCTGGCGCCATGTTCTTGAACTTTCCTGCCTCCGGAACCTCTTTTACTTATATCTTACCCAGTGTCAGGTATTTTGTTATAGCAACAGAAAATGGACTGAGACAGGAACCTTTCTGCCAATACTGATTTAGCCTTTACTAAATCCAGGGCATTGTCCACACCACCATCTTGTGAAGTGGGGACTAACAGGTTAAAACTGAGGAATGACCCGTCTAACGCTTCCCCGTCACACAAGGAGAGGCAGGGCGGGCGTCAGAGCCAGGTCTGCTTCCAAGCCTGTTTTCCTTGGTGTTTAATTTATAAATGACATTTTGGGGTGGGTGGGGGACTGAGTAATTAACCCTCCCTCTGGTGCCCCTGCCTCCTCCCCTGCCTCCTCCCCAAGAGCCAACTGGTTCAAAAGAACTCTAAGATTTCAGATTTTTTTTGTGTGTGTGGCACTGGGGATTGAACCCAGGGGCATTCTACCTCTGAGCTACACCCAGCCCTATTTTTTATTCTTTATTTTGAAACAGGGTCTCACTAAGTTGCTGAGGGCCTCACTAAGTTGCTGAGGCTGGCTGTGAACCTGCGATCCTCCTATCTCAGCCTCCCAAGTAAGTACTGGGATTACAAGTGTGCGCCACCACGCCCAGCTCAGATTTTTTATTAACTCTCTTTCTACTTGATGGTGAAGGGGCTGGAGATAAAGAAGACAGGGAAACATGTTAGCAGATGCATACCCAGTTTTCTGTGTTATGTGCATTTTCCCAGTTTCTTCTTGTGGGTTTTCTAAAAGTTGAATAGTCCTTTTAAAGGGGACCACTTGTGACTGGATTAAGGAAGGTGAGCTCCTGCCAGAGGAAGAAACAGGAAGCATCGATTATCTAGAAAAGCTTCTAATAAAAATTCACAATTGTCCCGCGTCTCTGCTTGAAGGCTCAGTGGTGCATACCCCTCTCTTGGGGGTGGGAGGCCCATAGGAAAGGGCACCGTTGTCGCTGTCACATGCTGAGGGTGGCCCAGGAGAAGAGGAGGCTGTGCGAGACCTGGGGTGGCTGAACCACCTTCAGAGCTCCTGGCCAAGGCGTTTCCTG
>PVJS01045563.1:0-16183 GCA_004027185.1 Glis glis
GCCCTATTTTTTATACTTTATTTTGAAACCGGGTCTCACGAAGTTGCAGAGGGTCTCACTAAGGAGAGAGAGAGAGAGAGAGAGAGAGAGCTGAGGCTGGCCGCGAACCTGGATCCTCCGGTCTCCGCCTCCCAAAGTACTGGGTCAAATTGTCAGGATTCTAAGATAGAGAAAAATTTAAGCCCAAGTAACGATATTAATAATTATGACATAAGTTAGGTATAATTGCGATCTTAATATTATTTCCCAAATGTGGCATAATTCTTAATTTTACATGTTTTGTTTGTGAAATCCGATTATTAGATACAAATGGCATTTCATATTCCTATTCTACATTTTAAGGTATCTTTCTTAAGTTATGCGTATCAGTTCTTAGTCATAGCTCTGTGGGGTAAGACTACTTATGTTTAGTCTAAAACGTAAGAAATAGCAAATTGAAACAATGTGTAATATGAAATAAAAGTAGGATATATTCATACATAAATTCCCCTTTTGGCAGCTTTATTAAGGTATAATGGACCTACAATAAACTGTATAAATTTAAAGCCTACAATCTGGTGAATTTTGATATATGTATAATATGTACTCAGGAAGCAATCAGCACAATCAAGATTAGGAACATGCGCGGCACTCCTGCACATTCAGAAAGAAAGATACTAGTTTGTGTGTGTTTTAATGTGTTATGTTTTATTATAAAATATTTCAAGCATATAAAAATAGTATATAGCTTCTCAGCCTTTTGGCTAAGATGGAGTGTAAAAGCATATAATAGGGTTTCTGATTCCAGTTCAAGGCAGAATGAATAGGTGGGATGCACCCTCCCAGAGATTAACAACAACAAAGTCTAGACAAACGATTTGAAGGTCATCAAAAGTGAAAAGCAAGTAGACACCAGAGTTTACCCTTAAAAGACCATAAATACACTGGGTAAGAATTGTAGTGTTGGTGATGGCTTTTGCCCGAGGGCGTTCCCCGGCCCCTGGGTCTCATAGGACAGAAACCTCACTGACTTACCAGCTCCAGGTGGCAGAAGAGTTCAGAGTTGGCAGAGTCACTGGAAATTTAGGGAGGAAATTCTAGAAGTATAAAAAAGGTGAGATCCAAAGTCTGACTATAAGATCTGCTTGAATATTTGGCTCAGCACTAAAGCACATATGCATAGGAATGAGCTAATATGAGCCTGGAGAAAAAAGAAAGTAGACAGGAATCTGAGACGGTCCTACACTCGAAAAACAGATGTACCCAGGCAGGTTTGGGTGTTTGCTGCTCTTTTGTGTGTGTGTGTGTGTGTGGTACTGGGGTTGGAACCCAGGGGTGCTTTACCACTAAGTTACTTCCCAACCCTTTCTAGTTTTCCTTTGGAGACAGGGGCTTGCTAAGTGGCCCAGGCTTGACCTTGAACTTGTGATCCTCCTCCTACCTCAACCTCCCAAGTAACTGGGATTGCAGGCATGCTCCCTTTCCTCCCTGCCTTTTTTTTTTAAAACCGAGTGCCACTGTGACCTTTGAATAGCTGTAGTGACAGAGAGTTGAAGTTTTGCTGGCTTGAATTATGGGATGACAGAGTTTGGAGCTAACAGAGCAGGTAGAAATTTATGTGGACATCTCAGAAGCAAGAGAACTTCAGAATGAGCGAGCCCCCAAATCTGACTCTAAGTTCTGCCCAAATCATTGGCTGACCATTAAACGGCAGGTGTAGAAGAGATTCCCATAAGGGTAGGCTACAAAGCATTGTGGGTAGCCAAAAGAACTCTATAGAGATAGGAGATGCTACACACTGTAGTTTTAGTCTAGGCAAATTAACTTCCTATTAGAAGGAAAACTCAATTATTAGCAGACCAGAGTCCAGAGTCACTACAACATGTTATCAACACTATATGGTTTTTCACAAAATATCATTAGATGTGGAAAGAAAGAGAAGTGTGATCCATATTCAAGAAAAGTGTGGCCGGGCATGGTGGCCACACTTGTAATCCCAGTACTTTGGGAGGCAGAGACCGGAAGATCCGGGTTCGCGGCCAGCCTTAGCTCTCACACGTGTACGCGCACGCGCGCTCTCCCTGTCTCTCTCTCTCCTGCCTCTCTCTCTCTCTCTCTCTCTTTCTCTCTCTCTTTCCCTGTCTCTCTCTCTCTCTACTTAGAGGCCCCCCGCAACTTCATGAGACCCAGTTTAATCCCAGTACTTTGGGAGGCGGAGACCAGAGGATCCGGGTTCGCGGCCAGCCTCAGCTCTCTCGCTCTCTCCCTCTCTCTCTCTTTCCTTAGTGAGGCCCTCCGCAACTTCGTGAGACCCGGTTTCAAAATAAAGTATAAAAAATAGGGCCGGGGGCGTAGCGCAGAGGTAGAAAGCCCCTGCGTTCAATCCTCGGTACCGCAAAAAAAAATAAAATAAAATAAAATAAAATAAATAAATAAATAAAGTATAAAAAAATAGGGCCGGGGGCGTAGCGCGGAGGTAGAACGCCCCTGGGTTCAATCCCCGGTACCGCAAAAAAAAAAAAAAAAGTGTGATTCGTATTCAGTCAATGAAAAGTGACTTGAAGTGGGCCCAGATGTTGAATATAATAGTCTTTCAAAACAACTGGTATAAATATGTTCAAAGTACTAAAGGAAAATATGTTGAAAGAATTAATCAAAGAATTAAACAAATACATCTGAATGAGTGAACTAGTTAGTGGCTCTGTGAAAATATTGACCAATTTTTCTAGTACTTCAAGATACATGTAATTTACTTATTTTTATATGCTTTTATTGGTGCATTATAGTTCCACATCATAATATGTTATTTATTTATTTATTTATTTATTTTGTGGTACTGGGGATTGAATCTAGGGACATTCTACCTCCATGCTACACCCCCGGCCCTATTTTTTATACTTTATTTTGAAACTAGGTCTCACGAAGTTGCAGAGGGCCTCACTTAGTAGAGAGAGAGAGAGAGAGAGAGAGAGAGCTGAGGCTGGCCGCGAACCTGGATCCTCTGGTCTCCGCCTCCCAAAGTACTGGGATTACAAGCATGCACCACCACACCCGGCATAATATATGTAATTTAAATAATCTGGGTTGCACTGAAGTCTTTCCCAGATCATCCCCGCCATGTTCTTGGTTTCTCCAGCTGAGCTTCATCGGGTCAGCTAATCTAGGTCTTTCAAAGGCCTTTAGACAAAACACCTCTACTTCTCCCTCTCCACTTCACAAGGCACTGAGATGGCTCATATTATCTCTAATTCACTGGGCAGGAGGGCGGGTCAACCCCATTCTTGGTGTAGTTTTTACAAGATGGAGGAGGCAACAAAGCCAATTTTCTGTATCTGGCCATTTCCCTACCCACACCTTAATGCATGCCTATACCATACCTGTTTTCCCTAAGAAGGTAAATTTGGGCCAACATTTCTCTTAAGTTTTTAAAAAACCTTTTCTCTAAAAATCCATGCTTTATAAAAAAGTTTTTATTTGTGAATATATCCTACTCTTTGTTTTTACTTTATGTCATACATTATTTTAATCTGCTCTTTATTGTTTTATGTTAGTGCAAAAAGATTGTGGATTCAGAGAGTTCTAAATCCAGAGACTTCTAGACTTAGAGGGGGCTTAGAAAATGTGATCTTCATCATTTATTTATTTATTTATTTTTTGCGGTACTGGGGATTGAACCCAAGGGCATTCTACCTCTAAGCTACACCCCCAGCCCTATTTTTTTTTAATCTTTATTTTGAAACGGGGTCTCATTCAGTTGCGGAGGGCCTCACTGAGTAGCTGAGGCTGGCCGTGAAACCGAATCCTCCGGTTTCAGTCTCCCAAGTACTGGGATTACAAGCGTGCGCCACCACGCCCGGCTTGATCTTCATCATTTATGAAACACATTAATTAAATAGTGTAAAGTTGTTTTATCAGTCTGGGTTTGGTCCAGAAAACAGAGCCCTGGTTTTGTATTAATAGAGGAATTTGGGCTTACACAAATGTGGGAACGCTGAAGTAAAGGTGTGTGGAAGGAGAATCAGAGAAAGAGCTGGAATCCCTGGCGGGAGGGAAGAAAGCTGTAGGTGTCTCGCAGCAAGGAGGTCTGGGCGCCTGCGCGTCTGCCTGCCTTCCCAGAACAGTGGCCTTGGCTTAACTTGTACCTTCCAAGTTTTGGGCAAGTTCCTGTCACAGGAGGACTGTAACCTGGGGCTGTGGGTCAGGGATTTTGAGGAATGTAGTACCAGGCCTTAGAAGGAGCTGAGGGCTTGGGTACCAAGCGAATCTGGCACCATAGCGTACCTGAGTCACACAGCGCTCACTCTTTCTGTCACCACACCTTCCTTGAGCTTTTCCTAGACCCTGAGGCATGTACGTCTCCATTGCTCACTTAGCCACCCAGGTGTGTTGACATCTTACACTTTTTTATGCAATCGTCCTAAATTGCTTCCTATAGTTCTCGATATCTTTCTAAGAGTTCTTAAAAATAGCACTGCTATCTCTCATACTTGTTTCTTTTCTTTTTTTTTTTTTGTGGTACTAGGGATTGAACCAGAGGCATTCTACCTTCAAGCTACACCCCCCAGACCAATTTTATTTCTTATTTGGAAACAGGGTCTTGTTAGGTTGCTAAGAGTCTCACTACTTGGTACTGAGGCTGTCCTCGAACCTGCAATCCTCCTGTCTCAGCCTCCCAAGTACTGGGATTACAGGTGTGTGCTACCATGCTCGGCTTGTTTCTTGAACTGTAAACCAGAGGCAGGTTCGCTCTTCAAACATTCTCCTACCTTTTTACTCACTTGAGGGAAGGCCCAGGTTGTTAGAACAACAAGCGTAAATTTCATCAGCAATTTAGATTCCCAGGTTTAGTAAAGAAATATATAAAGACTGCATGAATAGTTATTCTGGAACACTGAGAAATTTCAATATTTGTATTTGCCAGATACGTTGAGACTAAAGTCCAAAGTGAGATTGCAGAATAGAACCTGTTTTCCAAATTGATAAAGTGTTGATGTGGCACGGAGCCAGTGAGCTCAATTCTAGACTGGTTGTGGTTAAAACTACCCATAAATAATAACCTTATCTACCTCCCTCTTTAACCACTCAACTATAGATTTTTTTTAACATTTGAAAATCTTCCATGATCAAACAGATGATGAATAATTGAAATCCAGCTCAATATAGGATTTTAACTAATGATTGCTATTTTCCAAATGACTGCATTAAAGAAACTTGGCAGATTTGGGAGTACGTTTTTTGAATACTAAGTAGCTGAGAAATATCAAGCTCACAGAAATTGAGTATGTGAATAATCTTTTTTTTTTTTTTGCGGTACTGGAGATTGAACCCAGGGGCATTCTACCTCTGGGCTACACCCCAGCCCTATTTTTTTTTTATGCTTTATTTTGAAACAGGGTCTCACGAAGTTGCGGAGGGCCTCACTAAGTAGCTGAGGCTGGCCACGAACCCGGATTCTCAGGTCTCAGCCTCCCAACTACTGGTATTACAAGCATGTGCCACCACGCCCGGCCTGTGAATAATCTTATTTTGGAGATTATTCCTCCATTTAGAAAGAAGATGTATACTTTTTAATAGTTGAGGTACATGATCAAAATTTTTGAACTGAATTAATTTTTATTGCTAACAATTTTAGTCATGATTCAAATATAAATTATTTACATATGAGCGATTTCTTTATATCTATCTTGGTGTTTTGGTCAATCATTCTTCAGATTACATAAATTTTATAATATGGAATTAAATGCTAGCACCTCAAAGTTAGGTGATATATATATTTGGCTTCAGTACACAGACTTTGGTATATTAGCATGATGCATGATGCTATTAGTTGTAAAATAACATCAGCAAATAGATAATACTAACTGGCCTATTAATTCTTGTAAATAGTTAAATTTTTTCCCCCTAAGCATCTCAGCTAAGTCACATGTTAGCTGCAAGACTGGTAGTGAGTTCAGAATTATATGCAAGTGCACTCTACACTTATCAGATTTACTAACTTATAATTTTGTACTTTGGGGTTTAATATACCATTTAAACAAAGTAAACAGCATATAGCTTATTCAGTAATGTATGAATATGTCCACCTTAACAGGTAAATATTGGAAAGATGGACTCACCCATCGAAAAGTGGAACCTAATAATTGGCAACTTGGCTTTAAAGCAGGTAAGTGCTGCACATGTTTATTATAGATCTTGGGTGTTACCTCTAAGAATGGAGTAAATTTAGGGGCTATGAAGTCTATCGTTGAATTGTTTCAGGAGACACCAAAGAATAATGTAATACCTTGAAAAAGTGACGGAATCAACGGGTACCCATGACCTCCAAAAAAAGTTATTCTTTCTCTGGAAATGGATCAGATTCTTCCAAATATGAACAAAATATGAAAGTTAAATATTCTATATTATAACTGTGTAGTAGAGCTAGCATGTATGTTAATATCTATGCAAATAAATATTTATCACTTCATTGTTTAGGTGTTATTTTTCTATTTTAGTTGTTTTTGAGATTCTGGTCTTGCTATGTTGCCCAAGCTGGTCTCATGTGATCACTCCTGAGCTCAAGTGATCCTAAGGCCTCAGCCTCCCGAGTAGCTGAGACTATAGGTGTGTGCCATCATGTCTGACCTAATTTAATTTTTTTTTTTTTTTTTTTGGCGGTACTGGGGATTGAATCCAGGGGCATTCTATCTCCGGGCTACATCCCCAGCCCTATTTTTTATTCTTTATTTTGAAGTTGCAGAGGGCCTCACTAAATAGCTGAGGCTGGCCGCAAACCCGGATCCTCTGGTCTCAGCCTCCCAAGTACTGGGATTACAAGCGTGCACCACCACGCCCGGCTCCTAATTTAAATTTTTCAAGAATATTATTTATTTAATTAAACTGAGCTTTTTTCTATATTGTGACCAGCCATTTGTTTTACGTTTTCCTTAATTAATGTTACTGTGTTACTATAAATGAATACATTTAATTACCAATTACATGTATATTAAAAACATGCATTATATATACTCTAGCTTTTTCTAATTTTAGCCCCAGTAACCTAGTGAGAGACTTTGTTTCAAAATAAAAAATAAAAAGGGCTGAGTGTGTAGCTCAGTGGTAGAGTGCCCCTGGGTTCAAGTACCAGTACCTCAAAAATAAATAAATTATAAAAATAAAATAAAAATCACAGTATTATATTAGAGAACCCTAAGATCCTTTTCAACTTGAATCTGTGTGCAGGGGTGGTGATCAAAGTATTTAACAATATATTCAAATATTCGAAGTACTAATACAATTAAAAATATATTCAATTTTATTCTTTAAATACTCTAAACTCTTCTAATGTAATATGAGTTGTAGTATTAATTACTCATCAGATCATTCTAATTCCATCTCAGCTTTTATTTATGTATTTTTAATTTTTTTGCTGTTCTGGGGATCAAATCCAGAGCCTCTCACCTGCTAGGCAAGCAATCTACCACTGAGGTACATCTCCGGCCCTTTTTATTTTTATTTTTGAAGGGCTTGCAAAATTGCCCAGGCTGGCCTCAAATGTGCAATCCTCTTGCCTCCGGCTTCCAAGTTGCTGGGGTTACAGGGATGTGCCCCTGTGACCAGCTCTATCCCAGCTTTTATTTTTCCCTTCCACTCCATGTCTGTGCCCTTCCCTTGTCATCCGCTCCCTGCAACTGTTGGTCAGGGTGGTCGCAGAGGTGGCTGGGGGTTTGCTGATCCTGGTTGCCAGTGCCCGTGTCCCTGCCGGCCTCACCCCACCTGGGACGTATGAAGACCAGGGATGCCTGGCAGGCCCATCAAGACAGCATTGGTGCCAGCCAGCGAGGCAGTGCTTGCGTGGAACCCAGTTACCAGTAGATGAAAGAGAGAAGAAAAGAAGATGGAGGAGTTTGGGTGGGGCGGGGGAAAGGTTATTCTCTCTCCTGAGGCTTCACCTGAGGAAGCGTGGAGAGGAGGAGATGAGTGTGGAGAGAGGTACAGGGTGGGCTGGCATATGGCTCCTCTTCCTGGAGACCAGCCGTGGAGGGTAGAATTGGGGAAGAGTGGAAAGGACCGAGGAGGCTCATGCTCTTGCTTTTTAGGGGTGTGCTTTTCTACTGCTAAATAGGATCCCAACCCGGTGTGGTGGTGCACGCTTGTAATCCCAGTACTTGAGAGGCTGAGACTGGAGGATCGCAGGTTCGAGGCCAGCCTCAGCTACTTAGTGAGGCCCTCCGCAACTTGGTGAGACCCTGTTTCAAAATAAAGAATAAAAAATAGGGCTGGGGTGTAGCTCAGAGGTAGAATGCCCCTGGGTTCAATCCCTAGTACCACAAAAAAACAATAAATAAATAAATAAATAAATAAATAGGATCCCAGACAGGTTACCTGTTACAGATTTATTCATGATTGTAGAATATTTGCTTCAACCTGCATATAAGTTGTCAAAGAAAGCCAAGTCCTAAGCCAGGCGTGGTGGCGCACGCTTGTAATCCCAGTACTTGGGAGGCTGAGACAGGAGGATCCGGGTTCGCGGCCAGCCTCAGCTACTTAGTGAGGCCTCCATAACTTAGTGAGACTCTGTTTCAAACTAAAGAATAAAAAATAGGGCTGGGGATGTAGCCCAGAGGTAGAATGCCCCTGAGTTCAATCCCCGGTACTGCCAAAAAAAAAAAAAAAATAGAAAGCAAAGTCCCCAGTCCCATCTGAGGAACCGTTACCTCCCCAGGAGGATGCCCCCTGCACCAACATCTATTCAGGCCTGTGGCTCCTATTTATCTCCCTTTCCTGGCCCCAAACCCTACCCCCGCCCCCCACAGCTACTACTTGAACCCAGGCTTTGCTCTCTCTTGAGTACAGTTAGTCATTTTTCAATTAGTTATTCTTTGCATGTGTGCAGAATAGAACTTCCTCATCTCATCTGTGTGCTTCCATTTCCTTAGAAATAGAACTATGTAGCCGTGCATGGTAGCACACGCCTGTAATCCCAGTACTTGGGAGGCTGAGACAGGAAGATCACAGGTTTGAGGCCAGCCTCAGCAAGGTAGTGAGACTCTCAGCAACCTAGTGAAACCCTGTTTCCAAATAAAAAATAAAAAGGTCTGGGGGTGTATCTTGGAGGTAGAATGCCCCTGGGTTCAACACCCAGTACCAAAAGAAAAAAAATAGACCTTTGTATGTATATACACCCATGCACATATACCATGACATCTGCAGCAGGCTCCTCAGCTGTGGAGGTAGTGCAAACCAGAGAAGACTTGGACTCACAGGGGTGGAGTGCACCCTAGTAATTACTTTTACTGCTTTAACATCTTTTATATTATTTCCTAACCCATATGAATATGCTGAAATGTTTTAACTGCCACAGCCATGATTCTTCTTAAACCTTGAGTGTCAGCCCTGAGTCTGTGGGTGACGGCTGCAGGAGCTGTAATCCGAGCGTGTGGGGGTGGAATCCAGGGTATCGGGGTGCTAGACCGGGTTAACTCCCCGTATGACAGGCTCACACTACTTCAGGAATTTTCACTTGGAGCCCTGGATTCAGTCTCCTGGATTGGCTTCGGAGAGTCTGTGAATGCCCAGAAATTCTGCCCAAAATGTTGAATGCTTCTGTGTTTGCCCAGAAAAAAGGATCTTTGTTCTACAGAGTTTTTACCAGGTTGTCAAAGGGCCCATGATATAAATGAAGTTAAGGATGACTAGGGTAAATGAGTCCCTTAAGGTTTTTTTTTTTCCAGTTCTTACATTCTGGTAATCTAAGAGTTGGCAGTCAGCGCACTACTTCTTAGTTGTAATTTTTTTGAGTGTTGCTTTGTGTCAGCCCTACTGGAAACACTTCATATATTTATGTAATTAATTTAAATCCCAAGGCTCAATATTATCATTATCATTTTACACATTAGGAACTCAAGTTTTTATAGCATTAATCTTGATTGTGATTATTTATGAAGTTATTTTTTAATGTTTCTCTCTGCCCACTGAGACAGGGAATATATTTTGACCATGGCCATAGCTCAATACTAAGCACAGTGTGTTGGACATAGTAGAATCCAAATAAATACATAGTAGAATCAATGGATTTAAGTAACTTGCCACAAGATTAAGTGGTAGAGCCAGGTGTCAAACTCCTGATGATAAGTAAAATTAAATTAAAATTATAATCAGACTCACTTGATTATAAAACTAGTCTCAAGTCTGGAGAGGTGATGAATGCCTGTAATCCCAGTACTTGGGGGCTGAGACAGGAGGATTGTAGGCTTGAGGATAGCCTCAGCAATTTAGGGAGACCCTCAGCAACTTAGTGGGACCCTGTTTCAAAATAAAAAATTTTTTTGAAGGACTGGGGGTATAGCTCAGAGGTAGAATGCCCCTAGGTTTAATCTCTGTATCAGTAAAATCAATCAATCAATCAATCAATCAATCAATCAATCCAGGCTCTTACCAACATTGCCTGTAAAGTTGGACTTCAAATTTTGAATTGGGCACTTTTCAGTTTAAGGAATGATATGTGTTTTTGAGTCTTAGATGATCTGTGGATTACACCACCAGAACCATTTGGGGTGCTTGTTAAAAACAGACTCCTGGACCCCATTCTACACCCGTTGCCACCAGATCAGGACACTTTGAAAGCCCATTGTCTTAGAGAATATTAAAACTAAAATATAGTGGCTTCTTTAAAAGGTAATTTAGCTTGCTGAGTGTGGTGGTATGCAGCTGTAATCCCAGTACTTGGGAGGCTGAGACAGGAGGATTGCAGGTTCAAGGCCAGCCTTAGCAACTTAGCAAGACCCTCAGCAACTTAGTGAGGCCATGTTTCAAAATAAAAAATAAAGTAGGACTGGGGGTGTAGCTCAGAGGTAGAATGCCCCTGGGTTCAATCCCTAGTACCACACACATACAAAAAAAGGTAATGCAACTCAATTACCATATGCAATACTTTCTTCAGACTTTTTATAATATTTACATAACAAAATTTAAAATGTTATTACTTTTTTTTGGTGGTACTGGGGATGGAACCCAGGGGCCTTCTACCTCCGAGCTACATCTCCAGCCCTACCTATTTATTTTTATTTTGAAACAGGGTCTTGCTAGGTTGATGAAAGGCTCACTATTTGCTGAGGTTGTCCTTGAACCTGCGATCCTCCTGTCTCAGCCTCCCAAGTACTGGGATTACAAACATGTGCCAACACACCCAGCTAAAATGTTTTTAAAATGACCAATTCAGTTGGATTTTATAAAAATTTTCTAGGTCCAGGCAACAGTCGTTGGTTTTCTAGCAGCTGTGGCAGCAATTATACTGGGCTGGATTCCAGAAGGAAAGTATTACCTCAGCCATTCCATACTTCTGTGCTCCAGCAGTGTGGCGACGGCCTTCATTGCGTCTCTCCTGCAGGGTGAGTTCCTGAATGTCTACAGTCTTTTACGTTTAAGTTACTTATTTCTCAAGATGGTGCCTATTTTTATTTTTACTTGTTCATGATGAAAACAACAGAAAAAAGTTATCACAAACCAGTAATATCTTATTTCATATATACATACATACACACACACACACACACACACACACACACATATGTGTGTGTGTGTGTGTGTGTGTGTGTATTTGTGTACCACTGAAGATTGAGCCCAGGGGCGTTCTACCTCCAGCCCTGTTTTGTTTTTATTTTTATTTTGAAACAAGGTCTCACTAGGTTGCTGGAAGTCTCACTAGTTGCTGAGGCTGTCCTTGAACCTGCCATCCTCTTGTCTTAGCCTCCCAAGTACTGGGATTACAAGTGTGCGCCACCATGCCCGGCTCTATATTTTTTCTCTATTGTTAAACCTTCGTATACCACAGACTTTTTGAAGCTTTCTCCTAGCCTAAGATACTATGAGGTAGTCCCCAGATAAGATCAGAAAAACAGCCTAGACCTGGATTTGTTTCTCTAAGTTAAATTAACTGAGAAATCACTTTCTGGAAATCATGCAGGGGACTTACTGGCTTGTCACTTTAGTAACAAGTGTTCCAGGAATTCTGAGTCTCAAAGGCAGTCCCTCTGTTACAATTTAAATTTCAGATCTATCTAAAAAAAATTTCTTTCTGTTTTTGTGGCAATGTGAATATTACCTTATGCTCAGGGCAGCGTATTGTTGGCTACAGATTGTTAAAGAACCAGAAGTTTAAAACATTAACTGCATTAGACCTTCTCAGTTGAATTTTCTATTAGTATGAGCTTTGCACTAGATAATTAGCTTATCATGGAATCATAATCATAAAGACTTGGTTCTTTCTCTTTATAGCTTATATTATAAATTTATATTATTAACTTATAAATTTATACTGGTAATTTATAATATAAATATAAATTATAATATAATATTTAATATAATATTAAATGTAACATTAATATTTAATATTATAATTGATTTGATTTAATAATTAATATTTTTTTTGCAGTACTGGGATTGAACCCAGGAGCATTTTACCTCCAAGCTACACCCCCAGCCCTATTTTATATTCTTTATTTTGAAATAGGGTCTAAGTTTTGGAGGGCCTCACTAAGTAGCTGAGGCTGGCTGTGAACCTATGATCTTCCTGTCTCAGTCTCCCAAGTACTGGGATTACAAGTGTGCGCCACCACACCCGGCTATAATTAATATATTAAATATAAATTATATTACTAACTTATAATATAAATTAAATTATAATATAAATTTATAATTATTTTATATAATATTTAATCATATTTATGAATTTATATGATTAGTTTATAATTTCTATCATAAATTCCCATCTTTTCATCCTGTAATCACCTGCAGTTAAAATGGGAGTTTCTCCTATCAAGTGATTGTACAACACAGCAAACTTTTTCAGCCAAGTTCTGGGAATTTAGGTAGTAAGACTTGACTTCCAAAATATTTTCAAGCACTTGGTTTTAGTATTTAAATAATATCAGAGATAGTTTCTTGTTTTTGTACAGATTTACTAGAATTGAATGACGTTAACACTTGGCTAAAGGAGAATGAAAAATTGAATTTCTGGTAAAAGAAAGTTATAGCATCAGCACTGTGTGTTTTTAGGCTCATTTACTTATGTTTTTCTGATTTTGTTTCACTTATAAACAAAGTATTGTTTAAAACTTTTCAGTCGCTGGGCATGGCAGCACACACTTTCAATCCTAGTACGTGGGAGACTGAGACAGGAGGATCACAGGTTCGTAGCTATCCTCAGCAACGTAGTGAGGCCCTCCGCAACTTAGTGAGACCCTGTTTCAAAATAGAGAATAAAAAATAGGGCTGGAAGTGTAGGTCGGAGGTAGAATACCCTGGGGTTCAATTCCCAGTATGGGGAAACAACACAAAACAAAAATAACTTTTCAGTCTAGAAGTGTTTGAAATGCCTAGGATTTTCAAAATACCAAAAATTCAAAATTTTAAAATATTATAC
Source organism: Glis glis (assembly GCA_004027185.1). Taxonomy (NCBI): domain Eukaryota; kingdom Metazoa; phylum Chordata; class Mammalia; order Rodentia; family Gliridae; genus Glis; species Glis glis. The sequence goes on from PVJS01045563.1 coordinate 13,382, forward strand.
ATTTGTTAAAAGCTTCTTACTTTGAATACCATGTGTCCTAGTTTTGTGATAACTTGACCTTTTTAGCCGTTTTATAGGGTTTTTATAGGTTACAGTAAAAAACACTGGTCTATACCTAAGGTAGATACTATTAACCACATATCACAGGCGAGAAAACTGACTCGGGCAGGTAAAGTGACTTGTCCAATTTCATCAGTTTGTTAATAGAAGAATCAGAATCCAAACCCAAATTTCCTGACTCTCAGCTCTTTTTACTGGGCCATGATGCAAGTAAAATATTTGTTTCAGCCAAAAAGATTAAAAAAATGGCATTGTCATAGAACTTCCTATGTGCTGATTTTGGAAAAAAGATTTCTGTGTAATAATATCTTCTTGTATGATGTTGGTGTTTTGTGGTGCTGGGGATCGAACCCAGGATCTCATGCATGCAAAGTAAGTGTTCTACCACTGAATTACATCCCCATCCCTTAAAAAATTTTTGAAGCCGGGCATGGTGGCACATGCTTATAATCCCAGTACTTAGGAGGCTGAGACCGGAGGATCCAGGTTCGTGGCCAGCCTCAGCTACTTAGTGAGGCCTCCGCAACTTAGTGAAACCCTGTTTCAAAAATAAAGAATAAAAAAAATATGGCTGGGGGTGTAGCTTGGAGGTAGAATGCCCCTGGGTTCAATTCCTAGTACCACCAAAAAAAAAAAATTATTTTTGTTTTGAGACAAGGTCTTGCTAAGTTTCCTCCTACTCAGCCTCCTGAGTAGCTGGGATTATGGGCGTGCACCATTGCACTTGACTATATCTTGTTGGATTATTATATAACCTATTTTTAAAGCTTTTATATTATTGCTATTCTTCCCCTTTTTATAGTGATACTATGAAAGCTTTTCTGCTATTGCTTTTTTTTTCTTTTTACAATGATATTATGGAAAAGGTAAGTCTAGTGATTGAAAAAGTTTCCAGGATATAAGATAAGTAAGTTTTATGCAAGTCAAAAATTTTGTTTTTATAGGGTACAGTAAAAAACACTGGTCTAGAATCACAAGCTATATGACTTTAGGCATGGATTTAAACCCTACTCTTTAGAACTTCAGTTTTATCCATAAAATGAGTATACTGGAATAAAAACACTTGTAATCATTTTTATTCTAAAAGTGCAGTGAGATTCTGTTTATTTTTTCATAGCCATATTTAGATTTTAAATTGATTTATGGTTAGCACATAAATAAACATTCAGATTTTTCTCTATTCTGCATCCTCCTAATGAATGTGTTGGCATGAGAAAAACTATACAATTGGGTATGGACATAAATGTTACCATTTTTCTCCCATGTGTATGATTTGAGAAATAAGGATTTAAAAGTGCAGGTACACAGTCACAGTTTCATTTTCTGCTATCTTGTAGGTTTATAGACAGAAACTTTGGGCTTACAGAATATCTTTTACAAAGACCATTTCTTGTGTCTGGACTCTAGTGCTCAAAATTTAATTACTTTCCTGCTTCATAATACTTCAACACTAAATAATAAGACAAAGCAAGCATTTTTAGCTACCATATGTGAAATAAATCTGTTTTTGTTGGTCTTCTTCCCAGTTGCTATGCATATAAATATGACTCACCTTTCTTTAGCGTTTTCATACTTTATTTGAGGGTTAAAGTTTAAATCTTTGGATTTGACACACACAAATAGACCTAAGACATACGCATCGCTAAATTTAATATTTTAGCTGTAGCACAATTTTACAGTAGCTTTTAGGTCTTTAAATGCAACATTGAACTTCTCAAATCTTCATGATCCCCACTTGGATGTTATTGAAAGGCATTTTGCCAAAGCATTAGAGTAAAATGTTTTGTTTGCTTAATCAGCTTATCCAAGCAGTCTAACTGGAACTGATTTGCTCTTTGTCTATCCTATATGTTTTGGTATTTGGGGAACTAATTTTCTTTAAATCATACCATCAGAAGTAATGAACCTTCTTTCTTCCAGGAATAATAATGGTTGGAGTTATTGTTGGCTCAAAGAAGACTGGTATAAATCCCGATAATGTTGCTACACCCATTGCTGCTAGTTTTGGTGACCTTATAACTCTTGCCATATTAGCTTGGATAAGTCAGGGTTTGTACTCCTGTCTTGGTAAGTTGATTTGAAACTAAATACAGTGTTATTCAGGGTCTCTCTGAATCAGGATTGTTGCAGCAATGTCATGAACCAGTGGTGACCATCTATCTGTATTAGAACTGTTGTTGAAACTGATGAGAACAATAACTATAATTTATTGTATACCTACTATGTGTTCTAGTTCTCACACATTTCTCCTCTTCTTAGAGTTTAGAACGCTCATAAAATGAGGGTTATTATCTCTAACTTCAGGTGATAAAATGAGAACCATACAAGTTATGTATGCTACTCAAGTACACAACTCCTGGTAGGAAGGTTGAACACAGCCCTTTCCTGTGAATGTGCAGGCAGAACCACCATCAATGAATAGAAGATTATGGGGGTATTCGAACGTTGCCAATGGGATGTTTTTCCCCCCATCAGAAACACACACAAAGAAACAAAAAGAAGCCGGGCGTGGTGGCGCACGCTTGTAATCCCAGTACTTTGGGAGGCGGAGACCAGAGGATCTAGTTCGCGGCCAGCCTCAGCTACTTAGTGAGGCCTCCGCAACTTCGTGAGACCCGGTTACAAAATAAAATATAAAAAATAGGGCCGGGGGTGTAGCGCGGAGGTAGAATGCCCCTGCGTTCAATCCCCGGTACCGCAAAAAAAAAAAAAAAAAAAAAAAAAAAAAAAAAAAAAAGAACA
>PVJS01045564.1:0-16181 GCA_004027185.1 Glis glis
AAAAAAAAAAAAAAAAAAAAAAAAAAAAACAAAGAAAAAAAAGGGTGAAAGGTTCTGTCCTACATATGCAGTGGAGGCAGAGTACTTGGGGGTGGTTTGAATATAGATTTTCAAGAGCTGGGAATGACCCAAGGCAGGGGTTATACTAGGTGTTTCAAGGTCAAATCAGGCCTTTTGGCCAAGTTCTATTTGGCCCAGTACAATGTTCTCTCTCTCTCTCTCTTTCTCTCTTGAGTGGCTGCCAGCATTTAAAAATCAGGAAATTTCATACACATATTGGGATTCCTGGCTGCTCTTGAAAATATCTGACAGTACTGAGCCTGCATTTCTTCAAGGCAGCAACTGGCTGGCACTGAGGAATGGCTGCTCTTTTGAGACAGACAAGAACTTGTCTCCAGCTTGTGATCATCCTGTCTAAGTGGCCTGTATGAAATGGCATAGGTGGATATTTGAGTTTGCACCCTCTGACCTAAAAGCATTAGCGACTCGATGCTGGGAGAAGTGGTTTCTGTTTCGAACTTTATGCAGTAGTTAACTTAAACAACATCTGAATGGCTCTTGGGACCTGGCAGACTCATCACGAGAGGAAACATGTCAGGAAATGATCTCAGATGCTCCTCCGAGGAATCTTGTTTCTCTAATTAGATCTTACGCTGGCACACCTGGTAGATTCTTAGAGGCAGGGGATAATGACCCTTACGGTTTAAAGATCCCTTTCCATGGCAACCCACAGTGCTTTTGTCGCTGCGAGAGCTTGTTAGCATCAAATCTCTGGTTTATCTTTACCTTATAAGTGAGTTTTCTTTTCTTCTGGAATGCAGACAATCAGCATGCCAACAAGAATCAGAACCCATCTTCAGAACAGGGAGGAGATGCGTATATGTTTTTTTTCTTTTTCATTTCCTTTGTTCAACTCTTATGCCAATCAGATGCTCACAGTTCTTGGACCTTTGTAAGCTAAACTTTCATTTTCCTTTTTCTCATGGAAAAGTGCTCTTGAATTGCATTGGTGCCCACACACCAATGCTGGACTTTGGAAGGATGCAAATGTCCCCAATACAAACAGACAGTGATACCTCTGCACACACGGACCTGTGAGTTCTTTCTCACATACAAATATGCTCTGTGCCTGATGCCTATTAAGAGTGAGAGGTTCCTAACTGACATAACCTTCTCTTCGTAAGAATAAAATAGAAGGTTACTGAGTCTACGAGCTAATCTGTCTAATTAGATGCCTCTGAGCAAAATGCATAAGATTTGCATGAATTATCTTAACATGCAAAGAATAGGACATAGGAAGGAAAAACACAAGGAAATTTGCATTTTGATGGGGGAAGGAGAGGCTTGGAGGCTCTAATCCAGAGGGTCCTTTCTTTTATGTTTTGCAGCTATGCTCAAGAGGGGCTTGCAGAGGGCCGACTAATGTCAGCAAAGACCATCCAGATATTCTTGGGCCCACTTCAGGGCGCAACAGCCTTAGGGCCAGGTCTGGAGAAGCTGCGTTAAGGAAGGACTGGTAACCGGTTTCAGTCGGTGTGGACTGGCTTGAAGGACGATTCCTTCATGGCCTCCAGGTGGCACTGTTGTACCTATTGTAAGAAGCACTGTGTTCTGGCTAGCGACATCATTGCCATTTAAAATGGAGGGAAAAGACACACACCCCCTCTCTGCACCCTCAGCATCACTACCCACTCTACCTGGGCACAGTCCCTCCATTCCATCCAGTGGACTTCATATGTTGTTTAGCCTTATATGGTTGATTTAAAATCAGTAGTTCTCTCAGCTTCTTTGCTCTGGAATGATGCATTTGAAAGCTTAACTGTGGAGATTGTCATTGCTTCCCCACAGTCTTTCCAGTCCTCCCCTCCCATGTTGCTGCTGGCATTCCTGTAGAGATGGGCGATACTGGAAGAGGGCTGGGGCAGTGTGTTAGCTGTGGGAGTCAGCGCTGAAGGAGTCGCTTGGCAGTGATATGATGGAGAGATGGCAGCTGGACATGGAGAGTGGGAAGAAAGCCAGTTTCTGCCTCTCTGGTTCCTTCTGACAGTCTAGACACCTCGTCTCTTCCTGGATTGACAGGTGGGGACAAGTGTGAGAACTGCATTCTGACATCTAGTTAGAGGAAGTGAGGTTGAGGTGGTAGAAAAGAGTGCACTCTTTAGGATAGCCTCAGTTTACCTGGTGCTGAGATTGGTCATCCTACTGGTCTATTAGGCAAACTTTTGTGAGGGTTAGGTGGCTCAGGGTGTTATTGGAGGCTCAGGAAACAGAAGCTAATTCTCAAAATATCATAGTATGTAATGAACAAAAGGGAAAGATACAAGAAAAACAGGTAACATTGGAGAGCACTTTCAAGCGTGCAAAGGCCGGGTGTAGTGGCGCACACTTGTAATCCCAATACTTGGGAGGCTGAGACAGTAGGATCTGGATTTGCAGCCAGCTTCAGCTACTTAGTGAGCCCTGTTTCAAAATAAAGAATAAAAAAATAGGACTAGAGGTATAGCTCAGAGGTAGAATGCCTCTGGGTTGAATTCCCAGTACTGCAATAAATAAATAAATAAATGAACAAATAAACAAACAAATAAATAAGTAAAGTGTGCAAAGCCCCAGCCCCATGTTAATAATCTCATTTCTTCCCCATGGCATTGCTATTACGAGGGGACCTGGGGGCATTTGGTGACTTTCCCAAGGTCATAGAGTGAGAGGCAGAGCCGGTTTTGCAGGGTAGTTGTTTTATTTTCATCCCTGAACAAATCCTTCAGTTGAGAAGCAATAATCAAGTCAGATCAACATTTGCCCTGCTTGATGCTTGAGAATCAAATCAAGATATGCTTAGGGCAAAGTAATAAAAGGAGACACCCAGTTTTTCTTCCTTTTTAAATGAAAATTCTGACTTTACATTGAGTTGAGAAGCTTTAGGGAATATTCTCCATTTACTTGTCAATTTTGCTGTAGTTGCTTTAGCTTGTTTCATTTTTTTAAGCCTCAATGGTATCCTCTGTAAAATAGGTTGAATAACTCTTTTCTACACCTTGGGCATGTGGGGAAAAGAAATTAATGTCTTTAGTGTCACTCATGGGTCTTTGAATGAAAGATTGCAGATAAGCATTAATTTTTATCATTGCTTTAATAGTGATTTATTAAGCCCAAACCTGAGGGAATCATATAAGGATATATGATTTCCTCTGCCTGATTACCTCTTTGAGTTTTGTAACAGTTTATAATGGGTGAAATAGTACTTAACAGCTTCATAAACTGAACTGTTATGCACGTTTAAATGGTCTTCACTCTTATTATCTTAATGAATTTTGCCAGGCATCTCCGTTATAGCTGTATGATTTATAAACATTATATTTACTTTTCTTCTTATAAGAACCTAATGAGACCAAATAGGTTGCATGTAATCATACACTGCCCTTTTTCATCTCTTTGGGTTTTATTTACAAAAGCTTATTAGAGCAAACGTACTGGGTAATATGCAGAGATAGCTAAGTTTTGCCTAATGATCCCAAACAGCCAACACAGGCTGCATATAATGAAATGCCAGGCTGATTACAAACAAAGGGGTCCATTTCTAAAACCCTTACCTAGGCAGGACACCCATTGACATGTTTCAGCCTAGGAACACACACTTGTACAGAAACCTAGCATGAGATTGTACCACATATCTCAGACACTGAGGGTTGAATTCTGTTTCCCAGCCGTGTAGGTAGTGGCTGTGCAGGACGAGGCATCAAAGACTTGAGAGCTCCAATTCATAAAGATGAACTGTGGAGCTGTGGCGCACACTTGTAATCCCAGTACTTGGGAGGCTGAGACGGGAGGATCCGGGTTTGCGGCTAGCCTCAGCTACTTAGCTGAGACCCTGTTTCAAAATAAAGAATAAAAAATAGGGCTGGGGATGGAGCTCGGAGGTAGAATGCCTCTGGGTTCCCTCCCCAGTACCGCAAAAATAAAAATAAAATAAAGATGAACTGTGGAGGGAAGTTCACAAGGCTTATATTCAACAGCTGCAACTAAAACTAATAATTTGAACTAACATGGGAATTTTCCTTCCTAGATTCTCCTTTTCAGAGCTAACACTTAATACAACCTGGAATGATATTACTCAAGTTAGAATTAATCACTTGCCAATCCCTCCTCAAGATATGAGCATAGCACATGAAAACATCACTTGGTCAAGTGTCTAACATCAGTGCTCTATCATGGTTCCATGTTGTTGGTGGTGAACTTGGAGCATCTTCTTCCTTCCTTACTATGCTGTTCCTTTAGTTTTAATAAAACAAAAGATTTGCCTCAATTTCAGCAGTAGAGCATTGAACTGATTCTTTTTTAATGTGACTGAGAAAGTCCCTAGGGATGAGGGACAGCTCGATTGCTTTCCCAGATGGTGACTTTTAAGTATTTTTAGTTCTCTGTAATGTTCTACTACTTTTTTTTTGGTGGTACCGGGGATTGAACCCAGGGGCATTCTACCTCCAGGATATACCCCCAGCCCTATTTTTTATTCTTTATTTTGAAACAAGGTTTCACTAAGTTGCAGAGGGCCTCACTAAGTAGCTGAGGCTGGTCGCGAACCTGTATCCTTCTGGTTTCAGCCTCCCAAGTACTGGGATTACAAGTGTGTGCCACTGCGCCCAGTGATTGTCCTACTATTTTAATGATTTGGCCATTCATAAACTTTCCCAAACTGTGTTTAAAGACATTGATACAAGACGGGCGTGGTGGCGCACGCTTGTAATCCCAGTACTTTGGGAGGTGGAGACCGGAGGATCCGGTTCGTGGCCAGCCTCAGCTTGCTCTCTCTCTCTCTTTCTCCGCAACTTCGTGAGACCCAGTTTCAAAATAAAGTATAAAAAATAGGGCCGGGGGTGTAGTGTGGAGGTAGAACGCCCCTGGGTTCAATCCCCGGTACCGCAAAAAAAAAAAAAAAGACATTGATACATTTATTTTCTCCCTGTACCACTTGCTGGTGTTTGGTAAGTTTATTACCCTTTGGGCAAATAACTTCCTCTATAAAGCTGCAAAGGGCATTCCCTCCTACTAGTATTTTGAGATTTGGCTAATAAATCTGGTTTTGCCTTACTCATATTATTGAATATTTTATAATTTAAGACAATATTCTCTCTCTAGTCTTCACATTTCTGGGCAACGGATACCTCCAGGTGGTTTGTGAAACATTCTTTTCAGGATATTCCACTGGGAAAGCAATATTTGGGTTATTTACTTATTCAACCCAATAGTAGGGTTATTTACTTATTCAGGCCTCTTTAAGTTTGTTTCCTTAATCTAAGGTAGACTAATCCAATTTAGAATAATGTAAAGTAGAGGGGCCTGGCAGTTATGGAACTAGAAAATATTAGAGGCCAATCTTATAAAATGAAGAAACCCAGGTTCAGAGAAGTAAGGTGATGTGTCCAAGGTCACACTACTAAAGAGAGACCCAAATTAGAGCTGGACTCTCAGACCTATGTTATTTCCAAGGACTCAGTGAAGGTAAAATTGAGAACTATTGTGCTCTGTTATCCACATGTGGTCAAAAGCTGCCATGGTCAAAAAGTATGAGGCTAGTTTTGACTTAGTGCTTCTTCATGGCTTGTCACATATTCTGTTCTGATGAGGGTGTTCTTGATCACACATGCCAGACACGGAATGTCTCAGTGCTACTTCCTGTCTCCCGGGGCTCACCATGTCTAGATGTGACCCATAAAGGCTGACTTTCCTTTGTCCTTATCTGACTTTTCTACCACTTGCTCCTCTCCTCAATTTCATCAACCCACATTGTGGCCTTGGGTCAAGACTTCCTAGTTTGGTACCACCCTGGGGAGCTGGGATCTTGAGGATGACACTCTGATAGGACACACCATTCCTAGTGAAGATAGTGTTTTAGTCACTTTGTCGTGATACCTGTCGACCATGACTTAGAGGAAGGAAGATTTATTTGCTCGCAGTTCTGGAAGTTTCAGAGGTTTCAGTCCATGTTATGCAGGATCACATCTGCAGAGTTCAGGTCATGGTGGCAGAAAGCAGAGAGGGCAAGGGAAGGGGACCAGAAAACATACATATAGTCCCTAAGGCAATACCCAGAGTGACCTACCTTCTTTAGCCACACCCCGTCTGCCACCTAATTGATTTATCCACTGATGAGATTAGATCCCTCATGATTCAATTATTTCACCTCTGAACATTTTGCATTGCCATACATGAGCTCTTCCAGGGCCATTCTACATCCAAGCCATAACACCCAGGATCCCAAATTCTTGAGTGCTTTCCCCCCTCTCTTTTTCTCGTAATTGGTACACACAGAGTAAATATTGAAGAGCTCCAGAAATCATGACGAGCCCAGGATTTTGGGGCAGAGGGGTCTTTTCCACTCACTGTCCAGTGCTTTTAGGGGTGGCCTATAGCTGGTCCTTTGTATCTGATTCTGAGCCCATCTTTTGCACAGAGGCTGTGGCTAGACATTTGACTACATTCTTTCCTCTCAGGGAAATACTTGGGGGTTGAAAATGACCATGGATGTGACTGGACAGAAAGCTCTGCTGGAAGCAGCATGAAGGTACTGGGGAGAGCACCCCAGAAGCAAGGCACTCAAGGGAGGAGGATGCTGAGAACAGGGAGAGGGAGAGACTGCAGGAAGCAGCTTTTCCTGTTACAGTGCTATAGCCTGGTGTTTATTTTTTATTACCTTTCTTTTCCCACAGTTTTTGGTTCACATCTTCCTCATTTTGTTTTGTTTTATAGTTTTTAATCTCTTTTCTGTGTTTCTCCTTTTCTACTTCCTGCAATGCCCTCTTTGGCTCATTTCTTCTTGAGCCAAAGTGTGATTCTTCTGGGTTATCTTATTCCAGAGAAGTTTCCCCTGGTGAACTCTAATTCTCCACCCATTTTAGCTGGCTTTACATATTCTTCCCATTTGCCTGTGCTGTCTGGGATTTTGAATTGGAAACAGACATTTGATCCTTACCCATGTAGACTGCAGAAGATGTTATTTTGGGGTTGGGGTCCCTGTTTTTTTCATGAATGAATTGAATTGAACTGAATTGAATTGAATGAAGCCTAAAATAATTGATTCCCCAAAATTCCTATATGCACATTTATGAGGGATAACAGCAATGGTGGGTGTTATTATCTGCGTGTCACTCTGTAGACAGCAGAGTGTATTTGCAGGGCTTGCCTTGTGTAGCTGCTTGACCTGCTTTCCTATGTAAAGCTTCTGAGGACCTGACCTTCCTGCTTCTCTTCTTTTGTAAACTCATGAGTAGAGATGCTATTAAGTCCTTCCACCCTGTTGTCTAAAAGTGTCCTGCATGCAATGGACACTGTTTTCTAGATGGGCTTATAAATCTCATTTCTAACTCAAAAGCCCCTGGTACAGCTTTGCCATAATTTAAGAAACCCAGCAAAAAGATAAGAATTTAGAGAAGCATATATTATTTGTATCACAAAAAGATTTATCACAGGACTTCCTCTGATAGCAAACTCCTTTAGTGTATTCAATTTATTTTTATTTTATAAAACAATTTAATTTATATGAAGAAAATACATAAATTTGATTCAGGGACATATAGACTGCAAATAACAATCTATTGCCAGCTCCAGGTTCAACGCAGCCACTTGGGAACCCTCCACAGCTCACTTTCTTCTAACAGAAACAGCCAACCTCTCAGTCTGCTTTTTCTCTCTCCCACTTGTGAAAGCCAATTTCCTGCTTCAATCTTATTCTTATGAATAGAAACACAGGGCTTGCATGGAGAATGAGAAACTACTGTATCATAGGAAGCAATCACACAGAACACAAAAAGCCATTCAAAGTAATTAAACGACTCCCATCCCCTTTCCTATATTTCTTTTCAGCTCTGCACTGATGGGCTGTTTATCTTTGCCACCACAATAGCAGCGGCTGCTGCCTAGGCAGTGGCGGAAGGAAATGGCAAGCCATTTTCTGCAGCGGCTCATGCCGAGAGGGCAGAATTAAGACAAACACTTTCATTCTTGGCTGCCAAAGCATTTTAGCTTCTGAAAAGCAAGGGAAGCAACACCATCATCCCTGTAAGGAAATAAATAAATAATAAAGACTCAGCGGTGAGGGAAACTTGGTGATTTTCCACTAGTCAGAGGAAAGGGAGGTGGGGCTGGTGAGGGGGCGGGTAAGGAGCTCATTATCTTGCAGGCCTGGAGGCTTTTATTCTCTTCAGCTGCTAATGAGACTGCAACTCTGCACCCAGCCGTGCAGGAGCTGGTGAGCCATCTCTGAAGAGTGCCTGAGACTCTCTGGCAGGGGTTTCCCTGGGAGATGGCAGCTGAGGAGGGAAGGGGAGCCCCCAGGTGCTGAATAAGCAGCATTGAGTTACAGCCCTCACCCCCATGTGAATACCTGCATGCTGTTCTTTCTCAATACAGCTGCAGAAAGAGAGCTAAGAGGTTTGCCCAATGGCTAGTTTTTTAAAAGTCCCCCTTGTCCTGGCCCCAGAGTCTGTGGCAGCTGCTAGGTAGGAGGGACACTTTGCATAGCATCCTGGAACTTAGAGTTGGAGAAAAAAAGGAAGAACGTGAAGGGTTCAATAAGGTCTATCTTTCCACCTGCCCAGTGTCACAGATGCATCTGCAATGTGTTTGTTCTGTTATGAAAATCAATGCTTTTCTGAAAATGTGCTGTTGGGCTTTGGTCAGAGAGCTTGAGGAAGTTTGGCTATGAAAGGATTTCTGAGCTGTCAGTAAGTCAGATGTTCACCAACAGTACTTCCTAGGTGGTACTGTTGAACCACCTTGAAGAAAAGACCCAGCTGAAGAACCTCAGAACAGCAGGCTGAGCTGCTTCAGAACATAGCCCTCTTGGGGGACCTGGCCTGCCACCTACCCGATGAACAGACATCTTCCTACCTAGTTTCAAGAAAATTCCATCTAATGGAAAACCTGGTTCAGACTGAAAATTCTGCAGAGGATGGTCCTTAAAATGCTAAATCAAGCTATATGGACCACCTCAGGTTTCTGAAATGATGAAGTTACTTGCACCTCACTCTCCATCACACCCATAGGTTATTATAGGAGGTTTTGATGTGGCATATAAGAAATAAAATAGGTAAAGAGACAGACAGGAACAGAAAGAAAAAGTAAAATATAACTTTAATATAAGAACCTGGTGCCTCAACCTTTACTCCCCAAAGCAGTTCTCTTTCCCAGGCCTGTCTCTCCCAAATTTCTGGGAAATCTATAGATCCTAGAGTTAACTGAAAGAAACTATAATTGCCCTGTGCATTGTTAGAAAGACAGATATGATACTTTGAAAAACATATAATTTAGGACACTCTCCAGCTTATCTGTCAATCAGATAATAAAGACCTCAATCAGCCTGAGGACCTTACGGCTGACTAGACCACAGGACCACCATAAACTGCCTCAGGACTATCAGACTGAGATCATCTTCCCTAAGGCTGACCAGACTACCAGACCACCAGACCACCGGAAACTGCCTCGGCCAGACTGAGATCATCCTCACATACCTCCTCTAGCCCACCCCTCACAAAAGTCCCCTATAAAAAAGAGCCCTGCACTCCCCAAAATGTCGCTCGCCCTCTTGAGATGGCCTGGATTCTCCCTTGAATGTGTATTTCCTACTTTCCTAAATAAACCTCTATTTATGACTCTGGCGCGTGCTGAAATTCTTTTCCGTCACATTAGTCAAGGACCCCATCAATCCTGAGTTCCTGGATTGAGGTCACCCAGGAACCCCAACAGTTTAAATTCCTAGTTTGAGAAAATACCAATTTCAGAGTGGACTCCCGTGGCCCTGCATCCCTTTCCTTTGCAGTCCCACCAACCCTGCACGGAGCTGCCTGTTTGGTTTAATCTGAGGAGCTGGCACCTTGCCTGTTTTCCAAGGACAGGCCTGCACTGCTCAGCATTTTTGTTTTGCATTTGTCATTATTTTTTGTATTCAAGGAGGTTTAATGTGCAATAAATGTAAATGGGCAATGTATATTCTGTGTTTTATTAACTCTCATGCTAGCCTGTTGTTGCCAGTGACTGTTCCACCTTGCCGGGGTTCATCAGTGGGAACCCCAGTCCTCGGTTTCCTCTGCTCATCTCCTCTCACTTCTGAAAGCCACTTTATCCAAGGTCTATTTCTATGGAGGCCACTGTGCCCTCTTCTGGCTTTCAGGGTGATGAGTACATCCATACTTTAGATGGCAGTCTTTCTGGGATAGTTTACTTCAAACATTACCCAGACTGCAGAAGTGGAGAAAAATGCCGTGTGTGTCTATAACCTGTCTATGCCTGAATGTTTCAGCAGATAGAGCACTGAAAATATGTCCTGACTTTAAATAAAATCAAATGTTGCCACCTAGACAGGAGCATTAAGCCCTTTCCCCCTATTTAAACATTTTTAAGGATCCAGTCTTACAATAATTTCACTTGCTTTGCAAAGTGTTCAATATGCTAAATGAAAATGATAATTCAATTTATTCTCTCAGTAGGAATTCTTCTAAGGTGCATGGGAGGTGGGGCTATGCTTACCGAAAGTGAAATTGAGTCTGTGGGGGTCATGGCAAAAGATCTCAGCATTCTTACTTCTCAGGGCAGGTGTGTCAACATTCAAAAGTCATTGGGTTTAATGGGCCTCTTTTAAAACTTACATTACTACTTTTGGTTGCTTCCAGTAATGCGGAGAAATTTTAATTCTGACTTTTGGGTGAGAATTCAGAGTAGCAAATCAATGGAAGGTGCATTTTCTAGGAGACTTAACCAGTAAACACTTCTGACTTGAGGACCAGAGAGTATCTCAACTAGATCCCGGAGTAGGAAGTACCATGCTGAGAGAGCACACCCATCAAAATCACTGAGGGCTAGTGAGGGCAGTAACTGACCTGAAGCTGCGGGTGTATACCAGGGACACTTAGAGAACTCAGCCACAATGCAGAAGCCTTTCTTCTTCAGCCTGGCAATACTTTTCAGCTATTATAATAATGTCATTATGAACAAGTTTTTGTGTATGAATTTTTCTGTGGACATATGTTTCTATTCCTCCATTCCTCTTGGGTGTATGCCTAGGAGTAGAATTGCTGAGTCATGCAGTAACTATGTTTAACATTAGAAATTATTTATTTATTTATGTTAAAAATTTTGTATCACATGTACATATTGGGTTGGGGAAGCAGCTCAGTGAAGGAACCTAGCATGCCCTCAAGCTCTGAAGCCCTGGGTTCAATCTCCAGCACTGTAAAAACAAAAAGTACACATTAATAATGCACTGATCAAATTTAGCTTCCTTTTATGTTCTCTCCCACCTCCACTTCCCAACTTCTAGTAATCACTATTTTACATTTGGGTCATTTTTTTAACTTTTGCATATGAGAAAAAAAAACATGTGGTACTTGTCTTTCTGTGTCTGGCTCGCTTTCTTTCTTTCTTTCTTTCTTTCTTTCTTTCTTCTTTCTTTCTTCTTTTCTTTCTTCTTTCTTTTTGTGGTACTAGGGATCGAATCCAGGGGCATTCTACCTCTGAGCTATACTCCTAGCCCTTTTATTTTTTGTTTTGAAACAGGGTTTTGTTAGGTTGTCGAGTCTCACTCTTGCTGAGACTGGTCTCAAATCTTCAATTCTCCTGTCTCAGCCTCCCAAGTACTGGGATTATAGGTGTGCGCCACCTATAATGTGTGTATGGTACTGGGATTGAACCCAGGTGTGCTCTACCTCTGAACTACATGCCCAGCCCTTTTTATTTTTTTGTTTTGAAACAGGGTCTCCCTACTTGCTGAGGCTGGCCGTGAACCTGCGATTCTCCTGTCCCAGCCTACCCAGTACTGGGATTACAGGTGTGTGCTCCCATGCCCGGCTTCTATTTTACATTCTTACTAGCAACTCATGAGGGTTTCAATTTCTTCACCTGCCCACCAATGCTTATTATTGTCTATGTCTTATATTGTAGCCATTCTAGTCGGTATCAAGGATATCTCTTTTGATCTGTATTTATGTAATGGTTAATGATTTGAGACTCTTTTCATGTGTTTATTGGCCATTTGTGTATTTCCTGTAGAAAATTGTCTCTTAAGATACTTTGCCCATTTAAAAATGTTTTATTTTATTTTATTTTTTGGTACCAGGAATTGAACCCAGGGGCATTCCACCTCTGAGCTATACCCCCAGCCCTATTTTACTTCTTGAGACAGAATCTCTCTAAATTGCTGAAGCTGGCCTCAAGCCTGGGATCCTCCTGTCTCAGCCTCCCAAGTACTGGGATTATAGGTATATGCCTGGCCCTTTACCCATTTTTGCTGTTGTTGTTGTTGTATTAGAGATTGAACCTCAGGCACTCTACTTTTGAGCTATACTCCCAATCCTTTTTACTTTTTGTTTTTGACACAGGGTCTTTCTAGGTTGCTGAGAGTGTCACTAAATTGCTAAGGCTGGCCTCAAACCTGTGATTCTCCTATCTCAGCCTCCCAAGTACTGGGATTATAGCTGTGCCCATTTTAAAATTGGGTCATTTTTGTTGATATTTAATTATAAGAAACAAAGAACTCCCAGCTCCAGCAGGGTCCATTTGGATGTATTAGAGGCAAAAAGAAGGGCAAGGTGGAAGGACCCTTTCTACTTCATCAAGTAGATCAGTTTCTACCTGATTAATGGAAGATTTTATTTTTAAAAGGCTTCTTTGTTAAACATATTTTAGAATCACACAAATATTCTGTTTGCACATATTACATCTTCATTTGAGGAGAGAGGGAAGTGTTACCCATGCTATCTTACATATTTAAGTCTTATTCTATTAAATCAGCGATGATTTAGCAGGGCTTCCCTGTATAGAATTTAAAGTACCTGCCCCAGGCCTCGGCATCACCTCTTGGCAGCCTCTGTGCCCGTCCCGGGCCTCGGCGTCCCCCGTATCTCCCTAGTGGCCTCTGCTCCCGCCCAGGGTCTTGGCGTCCTCCTTCATCATCCAGGCAGCCTCTGTGCCTGCCCCAGGCCTCGGCATCACCTCGGCGACCTTTGCGCCAGGTACCAGACCTCGGCATCCCCCCCCCCCCGTGTCCCTTCGGTGGCCTCTGTGCCCGCCCCGGACCTTGGCGTCCTCAAGTGTTACCTCGGCGTCCTCCCACGTCACCCCAGCAGCCCCTGTGACCAGCCCTGGACCTCGGCGTCCTACTGTGTCACCCCGGTGGCCCCTGTGCATGGCTCCGGACCCTGGAGTCCTCCTGCGCGGCCCAGCAGCCCCTGCACATGGCCCCAGTCCCCGGCACCCTCCCGCGCGGTGCAGCGGCCCCTGTTCCTGGCCCCAGACCCTGGAGTCCTCCTGCCTCACCCCGGTGGCCCTTATGCCTGGCCCCAGTCCCCGGCATCGTCCCACGTCACCCCGGTAGCCCCTGTGCCCAGTCCCGGAGCCCAGCATCTTCTAGGGCAAACCAGGCGGCCCTCTGTGCCCGGCCTCTGTGCCCCACCTCGGACTCCCACGCCCTCCAGCATGACCAGGACAACCCTCCGCACCGGCCTCAGACCCTAGCGTCCTCCTGCGTGACTCAGGCCACCCTCCACACCATGCCTCAGAACCCAGTGCCACACCATGCCCAGCCTCCAGCTCTGGCAAACTTCTGCATGTCCCGGGCTGCTTTCCGTGCCCAGCCTCGGACTCCGGTGTAGTCACCCAAGACCCAGAGCCTGCACCTCTCTCCCCCACGCAGGAGCCTCTGTGCCATGCTTCAGAGACCGGATACCCTCTGGTGCCGCCACCCAAGACCCACGTGACTCTCCGGGCTGTCTCTGAGTCAGGGAATGCCCTGGCACTGCCACCTGAGATCTAGGAGCACAGGCTTCCCCCTGGGGCCCATGCGCTATCCTCTGTGCCACGCCACAGAGCCTGTGCACATCTAGGTTCCACTACTTGATACCCGGAGCCCGCACCTCCCACGGGCCCTTTCAAAGTCCTCAGCGCAGTGCATCAGAGCCCAGGCACCCTCCGGCGACATTGCCTGAGACCCAGAGCACGTGTGCATCCCTAGGGGCCGGGGCGACCCCCAGCACCCGCACCTTGTAAACAGGGCACCTTCCATTACTATCACCCGCGCCTCAGTACCCAAACCCAAAACCGTGCATCAAAGTGCTCCTCACGTGCCAACACCTGAGCTCCAGAGCCTGTGAACCCCTCCACACACAATACCACGCCCCAGCCAACCAGACAAGAGGGATCCACAGCCTGCAGCATACTGACTCAATTGGGACTACAGGAACCATCAAGAGGTCTCATACACACAAAAGAAGATGATGCGGAGGTAACAGAAACACAAAATGGAAAACACTGAAAATACAAGAGTGAAGAACAGGGAGGAAACAAGAAAAACCCACAATGTATCAACAAGTGAGATTACTGACTCTCAATGAAATCAATGAAATGCAAGATGAAATCAATGAAATGAAATGAAATTAATGAAATGCATGATGGAGAATTCCGAATTTTGATCTTCAGAATGATGAAAGGCCTCAAAGAAAGTTTAGAGGAAATGAAGGAGGAAGTTGAGGCTCTAAGGAAGAATCAGAAAGAAACTCTGAATGAAATAAAGGAGTCAATAAACAAATTAAAGAGTGCAATAGAAACCAACACTAGTAGACTCGACCACATGGAAAATAGGGTATCACTCCTGGAAGACAGCTCATTCAAAACTGAGAACACAGTCAATGATATACAGAAGATATTACAACAACACACCCTGGCAATTCAAGAAATACAAGACAATGCAAGGCGTCCGAATCTAAGGATAAAAGGCATTGAAGAAGGTTTCGAAGCACAGACCAAGGGTATAAGAAACCTCTTCAAAGAAATAATTTCAGAGAATTTTTCGAACATAGAGAAAGATTTGGATATACACATATAGGAGACATATAGACCACCGTTAAGACAGGACCAAAGTAGGACCTCCCCTCACCATGTAATAATTAAAATGAATAACATAGAGGCCAAAGAAAGAATCCTAAAAGCAGCAAGAACAAAAGAACGGGTGACATACAGGGGCAAAATAATAAAAATCACCCTAGACTTCTCAACCCAAGTGAGGAATGCCAGGAGGGACTGGTACAAAGTACTCTGGACCCTGGAAGAAAACAACTTCCAACCAAGACTGAAATATCCAGCAAAACTATCATTTAAAATTGATGGAGAAATAAAAATGTTCCATGATAAACAAACATTTAAAGAATTCATGAGGATCAAGCCAACACTAGAGAAAACCCTAAAATAAATAAACCACAAAGAAGGAAAAACAAGCAATTTTCAGAACCACAGAAGAGGTGAACTCCACCAGGTAGGCAACTAAACAAGATTTGTCACTACAGCAAATAGAAAATAAAACTCAAAATGATAGGAAACAAAAATCATATCTCAATAATAACATTGAATGTCAAAGGACTCAATTCCCCAATTAAAAGGCACAGACTGGCAATGTGGATCAAAAAGCAAAAACCAACTATATGCTGTCTATTGGGGCACCCACATTCATAAAACAAAGTCTTTGGGACATCAGGTCCAAAATAGGCCCAAACACAATAATATTGGGAGACTTCAACACACCACTCATGCCACTAGATCGATCCTCCGGACAAAAGATGAATAAAGATTGCTCAGACCTAAAGAAAACTATAGACCAAATGGATCTAATAGACACATAGAGATTATTTCAACCAACGACACCTGAATACACATTTTTCTCAGCTGCCCATGGAACATTCTCCAAAATAGACAACATACTGGGTCACAAAGCAAGCACCAGCAAATTCAAAAGATGTGATATAATTTCCTGCATCTTCTCAGATCACAATGGATTGAAACTGGAAATTAACAACAGGAAGACAAAAAGTAATCACATAAGTACATGGAGATTTAACGATACACTCCTGAACGAGGACCGGATCAGAAAAGAAATAAGGGGAGAAATAAAAAAATTCCTGGAATTAAATGAAAATAGAGACACGGCATATCAGAATCTGTGGGACACCTTGAAAGCAGTGTTAAGAGGAAAATTTATAGCACTGAGTGCCCACATAAGAAAAACAGAAAACATCAAAATAAATAACCTAATGACACACTTCAAGGATCTTGAAAAACAGGAACAATCGCAGCCCAAACCCAGTAGAAGGCAGGAGATAACTAAAATCAGAGCAGAAATTAATGAAATAGAAAATAAAAAAACAATA
>PVJS01045565.1:0-16185 GCA_004027185.1 Glis glis
CTGGCCGCGAACCCGGATCCTCCGGTCTCCGCCTCCCAAAGTACTGGGATTACAAGCGTGCGCCACCACGCCCGGCTTGCTATTTTAAATTTTAAACTCCTATACAATAAAAGGCACCATTAACAAAATGAAAAGACAAACTATGAGCAAGGAAAAAATATTTGCAGTGCATATAATTGAGAAGTGATTAGGACCCCGCATACATTAAGAATTTGCAGAACCAGGCATGAAGGTACACACCTATAATCCCAGTATTTGGGAGGCTGAGACAGGAGGATCGCAGGTTCAAGGCCAGCTTCAGCAATTTAGCAGAGACCCTCCTATTTCCAAATAAAAAATAAAATAGGGCTGGGGGGGTAGCTGAGAGGTAGAATGAATGCCCTTGGGTTCAATCCCCAGTACCACAAAAAAAGAAAAGAAAGAAAGCTGCAGATTAAAGAAAAGAACACAGCCAAATAGAAAAATGGACGAAACTGCAGGAATAGGTAATTAAAAAAAGGAAACCAAAGAACAACCAAAAAAAAATTTTTTTTTTTTTTTGCAGTACCAGGGATTGAACCCAGGGGCATTCTACCTCCGAGCTACACGCCCGGCCCCATTTTTTTTATACTTTATTTTGCACCACCACGTGCACCACGTGCACCACCACGCCAGGCTCGCAAAAAAAAAAATTTTTTTAAAGACTCAATATCAATGGTAATCATGGTAATGGTGGTGCATGCCTGTAATCCTAGTACTTGGGAGGCTGAGACAGGAGGATGGCAGGTTTGAAGCCAACCTCAGCAACTTAGTGAGGCCCTCCACATCTTAGTGAGACCCTGTTTCCAAATTAAAAAATAAAATGGGGCTGGAGGTGTAGCCCAGAGGTAGAAGATCTCTGGTTTTCATCCCCAGTACAAAAAAAAAAAAAAAAAAACAATGGAAATCAATGACGTTCAAATTTAAACCACAAGAAGATGCCACTTATACCCATGAGACTGGCCAAACTGAAAAAAACCAACAAATCTCCGTTTTAGCAGGAGCGCTTACGCACGCTCGTGCACGCCCACGCACACCCACGCACACTCACGGGAGTGTGAATTAGAAAACTGACTTGAGGAAGTAATTTGATAGTTTTCTAGATACAGCCAGAACAGGTCATGGTCCAGCTGCTGGACATGTAGACAGAACAGTGCAGTCCTTGGAAATAAGGTTTACATTCTGAAGTGAGGAGGGGGAAGCCAGGACACATACTATCTGGCATGACCTAAGCATGTCATAATCCTTGCAGAGTCAAGAATTAAACCATATTTAGCAATAAACAAGCTGAGGGGAAGGCACGGACCCTCCCAGCAGGATCCTTTAACCTAGTGTTCCATGGAGTCATCCATGGCCCACGCTGCTTCAGGTCTGCAACGGGAAAGGAGAGAAGGTTCTCGGCATTTGGAAACTTTTGTGCCTTTGACATTGCCACGACACCCAAATACGCGTTGATCGGCAGAGTCAACCCCCGGACAGAGTATAGAACAAAAGTATGGATCTGCGATCGATGGAAATTTAGAAATAAATTAAACAACAGCAACAGCAAAGGGCGGGTTCTTCACAAACAGTTTGAAAAGCACCAATTTAAAACTCCTTGGGCAACGCTCTTTGGCTAGTGCCGAAATTGAGTCTGGAACGAAATTCAATGGCAGCGGCTGGTTTATAGCTTAGCAGAGAAGCTCCAAATTCCATCGTCTCTTAGAGTGTCTCCACAAACCCAACGCCAGAGTGCTCTTGTGAAGCTGCCGTCCTTGAGAGGGTCTCCCAGGACCACCCTGAGAAGGTGCCTCTGGGTTTCCATACCTGGGCTTGGGGGCAGGGTGGATGGCAAATCAGAAAGATCTAGAAAACACCCCTCCTCAATTAATCCTCCTCGGAGGCAGGAAACAGCCAGGGCAGCCAATGACTGCAGGAGAAGAAGGATGGTGTGAAGTGGCCGCGCTGAGGTAAGACGGCGGTCCAAGCACAACGCCCTGCCTTATGTAAGAAACCGCAGCAGAGTGCTGGCTGCCAGGTCAAAAATAATGCGGCTCTGTGTAGGGAAGGGGGGCTGCAGAGACCAGGGCGCTTGGAATTTATTGAGGCCCTGCACACACAGCCTGTTAATGAGCACTCGGTCCCCAAAGTGGGCTCGGCGCTGACAAAAACCAGATACAGGGCCAGTTGACCAGAGCAGCCTCGCTTCTCATTGCCCCCTGCCTGGAACACTGTCTCACGTGCACCCCCAAAGGCCCTGGCACCCCAATTAAAGACAATGGTCCTCTGCAACCAGGAAACTCTACAGCCTTCCAGGGGCTTCTTTTGTGCTAATTAAGTTAAAAACTACAGAGAGCAGGAGGGTTTAGAGACAGGGAGAGGGGAAGAGAATGAGGGGTGTTGTATTTGGACTGAGGCAGCCCAGGGTTCAGTAGCCTTTGGGCCTTAAAGCATATAGACGTGGCCAAGGTGCGGTGGCACATGCCTGTAATCCCAGAGACTCGGGAGGCTGAAGCAGGAGGATCGCAAGTTTAAGGCCAGCCTGGGCAACTGAGTGAGGCCTTGTCTCAAAATTTAAAAAAAAAAGCGCACACACACACACACACACACACACACACACACACACACGGGTGACCTCTTTATGACTAGAGTCCCCTCTGCTGCAAATTCCAGAACAGCAGCAGTGCCCTGAAAACAAGAACTGTGGGATTCCCAAGAGCACTCGGCTGCCTCGCTCAGTAGAGTCAGCCCCTTAGCTACAAGGGCCACGCTGCACAGCTCAGCGCAGAGCCTCCCTCGTGAACAGGGAAGAGCATTCTCCCTGTGAGGGACGTGAACTTGCACCCAAAGCCAGTCAAGCCGGCGAATGACAGCGCTGGGCTCGACTCCCCGGCCCGTGGGAAGAAAACACAACCTTCCTGTCACAGCTGTTCTTCCTCTGAGGCATCCGAGGAGCAGAGAACTTTCATCCAGGTGGAGGGAGGGGAACAGCAACAGTATTGAAATGTATGCACGTGCCAGGCGTGGTGGCGCACGCTTGTAATCCCAGTACTTTGGGAGATGGAGACCAGAGGATCCGGGTTCACGGACAGCCTCAGCTCTCCCTGTCTCTCTCTCTCCCCCTGTCTCTCTTTCTCTCTACTTAGTGAGGCCCTCCGCAACTTTGTGAGACCCGGTTTCAAAATAAAGTATAAAAAAATAGGGCCGGGGGTGTAGCGCGGAGGTAGAATGCCCCTGCGTTCAATCCCCGGTACCGCAAAAAAAAAAAAAAAAAAAAAGAAATGTATGCATGTATGCATTGCATGTGTCTGGGGGCCTCTCTGCGCCCGGCTCCCTGCCGTCTTGGCATTCACAGCCCAGCAGTGCAGAGACACCAGCAGCAGCTCTGCGTGTGAGAAGAGTTTCAGGTGTATGCTCAGTGGTTTAATCTTATTTACCAAGGGCTCCAGAGGGGTTCGCAGAGGAATTACAGATTAAGCTGAGACTGTGAAGATGTGGAAGAATTAATGAACAAAAGGTGGAGGAGGCTTTCAGCCAGAGGGACCAACCGGGGGGGGGGGTCCTCAGTCCAGAGAGAGGGTGATGCATTCGTCAAATTAAAGTCAATTACTATGGCTAGCCGGGGCAGTGGCACCAGGCGTCGGGCGTGGTGGCACACACCTGTAATCCCAGTACTTGGGAGGCTGAGACAGGAGGGTTGAAGGTTCAAGGCCAGTCTCAGCAACTTAGTGAGACTCTCAGCAACCTAGTGAGACCCTGTCTCAAAACAAAAAATAAAATAGAGGGCTGGGGGTGTAGCTTGGAGATAGAATACCCCTGGGTTCAACCCCCAGTATAAAAAAAAAAGAATTTCTATGGCTAGAGCTTTGAAATGAAAGCAGAAAGTGACTACCACAGACGGCTGGATGGGTAGGTGAGATATTCAGCAGGGCTTTTTAGGCTTAATAAAGGATTTGGGAATTTATCCCTAAAGACAACAGGAAATTACTGAAGCATTCCAAGTGGTGAGAGACCGTGGTCTGAGTTTTCTTTTAAAAGGTTAAAATAAATTGGGGACCGGCAAGAACAGTCATTTGAGTGACAGAAAATTCCATACTTTTGTATGAAATACAGCAAAAGCATGTAGCCAAGTAGGCAGATTTGAGAGTTATTTGAGAGCCAGGCGTGGTGGCACATACCTGTAATCCCAGTACTTGGGAGGCTGAGACAGGAGGATTGCAGGTTGGAGGCCACCCTCAGGAACTTAGAGAGGCCCTTTGCAACTTAGTGAGACCCTGTTTCAAAATAAAAAGGGCTGGGGGTGTAGCTTGGAGGTAAAATGCTCCTGGGTTCAATTCTCAGCACAAAGAAGGAGGAGGAGGAGGAGCATTATTTGAGAGAATTATTCTTCCATGTAACTACTGCAGGATGCCGGGCACTGTGCTAGGTGCGGCCATACATGAAGCACACAGTCCTTGCCGGGGCGGCACTTGCCGTCTGAGAGGGGATGCAGCCACTCAGTGCATCACTGTTTAAATTACGCTGATGATAAGTGCGAAGAGGGAGAAGCCTGGGAGCTGAGAAAAGAATCCAGAGCCTGGAGGCAGGGCTCGACTCAGTGGATGTCAAGAAGTCACAGATGGATGGCCTGAAGGTCGCCGGGGCAGCTGGCGGACACTTGATCAGGAGGGAGACTGAGTCTAGCCAGGACGGGGTGGGTAGGATGGTGAGTTCTGTTTCAGGCAGAACTCATCAAGTTGGATTGAGATGCCCAGGTGGAGCAATGGGCTCAAGATAGATGTGGACATTGACACCATATCCCAAAGGAAGCCGAAGGAATGGGTGAGTGATCAGGGGAACTCAGTGAGCAGCAGTCACTCCGAGTGCAAAGACCATTTCTTGGTTAACACTGTACTCACAATGCCCAACCCTGGACTTGCCATCTCTTTAACAATAAGGAATATTTAGTTTAATGAAAAAATCGATTGTGTAAAATCATTTTTTTTTTTGTTTTGCGGTACCAGGGATTGAACCCAGAGGCATTCTACCTCTGGGCTATACCCCCAGCCCTGTTTTTTATTCTTTATTTTGAAACAGGGTCTCACTAAGTTGCGGAGGGCTCACTAAGTAGCTGAGGCTGGCTGTGAACCTGGATCCTCCGGTCTCAGCCTCCCAAGTACTGGGATTACAAGCGTGCGCCACCACGCCCGGCTATCATTAGTTTATTACTTGGGCAGTAGCAGATGCTCAATTTAGATGCTACATTTATATATCCTCAAAAAAAACCCTAAATTCTGCAAATTCACGAAGGTTCATTCCTATCGGTGACCCTTCAATCCCTCTGCCACAACGTAACCTCTGTTGGTTTTTGTTTTTTGTTTTTTTGGCACTGGGGATTGAACCCAGGGGCATTCTACCTTCAAGTTCTACCCCCAGCACTTTTTTTTTATTTTGAAACAGGGCTTCACTAAGTTGCGGAAGGCCTCACTAAATTGCTGAGACTGGTCTCCAACATGGGACCCTCCTGTCTCAGCCTCCCAAGTACTGGGATTACGCATGGGCCAACACGCCCTCCTGAAGTCAAGATGCCAGGAACAAATGAATAATCCGCCTTATCTGACTCTCCTGAACTTGTAAACAAGCTGGGTGGGTGGAACAGCGGGTCCCTGAGTCGGGACAGTCTCTGTAGAATCCATGCCCTTTAAGCCTGCCGTCCTTACTACTACACACTCATGCTAGCAGCCGTCTCCAGTGAGGTAGCGGGCGGTCTGTAGGCCCTGAGACTGTCTTCAAAGGACCGAATATTCCCAGTTGTCTTAGAGATGGGCTCCTAGGAGCTTGCCCTGGCTGAAAAACTGGGGCTCCATACCCTTCTACGGTCCATCATGCATGTTACAGCGGGCGGGAGCCACCCCAGACCTGCACGTGGGCCTTGTCACGTTCCAAATGTTCCAAGGAAAAGATGCTATTCATCCTCTACCTCAGCAAAGTGTCGGAGCCTCTGGCCAGATGAGGGAGGGGAGCCGGCTTCCCTGGGCCACTCGGTCGGCCAGACTGAGAATAAAGAGTGTTTTCAGAGCCTGGAGTTTTCCAGCTGCCTGGAAACAGGAAGTGCTCAATCCCAGAGAACAGTAACCCTCACACACACCCTGCAGAAAGACGTGGAGCCACCAGCGACTGCCTGTGACTGACACAGGAGAGAGGCCTGCCTTCCAGCCCTCGCTCAGTGGGAAGAACACAAACAGCTTGCTGGGGATACGGGCGGCCATTTTCTCTTCTTTCTGCCAAAATCATTCTGCTCTGTTCCCCCCAAATTATAGCATACAGATTCCCCCCAAATTATAGCATACAGATTTGAAATTACAAACCAAACCTCTTTCGAGTACTCTGTACCACATACGAAAGAGAAATCTCTATAGACGCAACCAATTGGTTAATAGACTTTTCACAAAATTGAAAACTTGAGCTGCCTCTCAACACCCCAAATTCTCTCCGGGTTTGAGGTATTAAGAATTATTTTCCAGCCGGGCGTGGTGGCGCACACTTGTAATCCCAGTACTTGGGAAGCTGAGACAAGAGAATTGCAGGTTTGTGGCCAGCCTCAGCTACTTAGTGAGGCCCTTGGCAACTTAGTGAGACCCTGTTTCAAAAATAAAGAATAAAAAATAGGGCTGGGTGTGTAGCTCGGAGGTAGAATGCCCCTGGGTTCTATCCCCAGTATCACCAAAAAAAAAAAAAAAAAAATCTTTCTGGTATCACCAAAAAGAAAAAAGTTTAATTGCAATACTTCTCATTTGATCAACACACTTTATTGAGAGATAAGAGACAAGCTGGGAGTAGTGGTGCAGGCCTGTAATCCCAAAACTTGGGAGGCTGAGACAGGAAGATCAAAGGTTCAAGGACAGTCTCAGCAATGTAGCGAGACCCTCAGCAACCTAACAAGACCCTGTTTCAAAAAATAAAAAATGGCTGGGGTATAGCTCTGAGGTAGAACGCCCTGGGTTCAATCCCCAGTACCACACACACACACAAAAAAGACTTCAGCAGTGTGCCAAGTGTATGTGGTAAAAATTACCTATTCCTTTGGATTTAAGATGTGTGTGTGTGTGTGTGTGTGTGTGTGTGTGTGTGTGTGTAGAGTACTGGGGATAGAACCCAGGGGCACTCTACCTCTGAGCTACACCCCTAGCCCTATTTTATTTTTTATTTTGAAACAGGGTCTAACTTGCAGAGGGCCTCACTAAATTGCTGAGGCTGGCTTTGAACCTCTGATCCTCCTGTCTCAGCCTCCCAAGTACTGGGATTACAGGTGTGTGCCACCACACCTGGCTCCCCAGTCCTTTTCATTATTTTATTTTTATTTTGAAACAGGGTCTCACTAAGTAGCAGATGGCCTCACTAAATTGCTGAGGCTGGCCTTGAACCTGCGATCCTCCTCTCTCAGTCTCCCAAGTACTGGGATTACAAGTGTGCGCCACCACACCCAGCAGGATTTTTATTTTAACAACTGCACTTTCATAAGTGGCTTTAAGAACAATGCAGCATATTATACATCAAGCAAGCGACCTCACATCCTCTCTTCCGCCTTTATGAATTACAAGGGCTCAGAAGACACACACCACCACCATCAAGCCAACTTTGGCCAGATCACCGGTGACTGTGGCAATAGGCATATTGGTTTCTTCTGTATCACACTGGGGTAACCAGGATGGATGACCGGCTGGCCCTGACTATGACCAGCAGTCGCTGAGATATGACTTGATTTCCCAGGTCAGAGCGTTCTCTTCCTTTCTGGCTTCTTCACAACCACTTCAAAAATACCCTCTAGCAGGGGTAATGCCCATCATTTAGGGAGCACTTCACATGCACCATCTCATTTGAGTCCCTTAACTTCCTGGGGTGACGTGTCTACTTATTATCTCCCCCTCACCAAGACAGCAAGTCACTTGGCCACGGTCACACAGGCGGGGAGAAAGGGGAATTCAACCCCAGGTAGATCTGACTCCCAAGTCCCTGCTCTTAATCTCCACTGGCTACAGACTCAAACTTGGACTTCTTTTTGGCTTACCAGGGTCATCCTCTTCTCATCAAGGTCTTTAGCATCGAATTTCATTGCAAATCAAAGGATGACAAGACAACCAGTAGCGCATGTTAACACCAGCCTCGGCCATGGGCAGAACGTATGGTAATGTTCACAGCCCGAGCGCGCCATAGGCTGTTAAGATGGAATTCAAGAGAGAAAAGCTGTTTTCGATGCAGGATGGCGAGGCACACCCTCCCACAGCTCAGGAAGGCAAAATGAGCTCCTTGTTCCGTGAAAGCCGCTCTCTCGGAGTCGAGCTGTTCACTCCAGGCCACAGCATAAGGTCGCATTGATCCTGCCCGGATGGTTTAGATTCCTTTGAAGATCTATGTAGAACGAGCAGTTCTCTTCCACACTTCCCTGCATCTGCGCACAGTGGCCTCCCTGAGACCACAAGCTACTAGGTAATAAATAACCACACTGCTTCTGACCTGGGGAGGGAGGCTCAGTCTCCAGGGAGGAAAGGACAGAAGGCGACTCACCCGGCAGGCAGGGCATCGGGGGCCTGGGCGGCCGGGAGCTGCTGTGTGCCCGAAGTGCTCGGCTCCTCTCCTTCGGCCGGTGTGGCCGGGGCAGGGAGAGATGTCGTGTTGGGGTTTGGGGTGACACTCAGGGCTGCAGCAGGTGGGGACGTCACACCAACAGCAGAAGGTTCTTCGGGATCCGTGGCTTCCTCATTCACTGAAAATGCACAAACCATACTTGAAAGATCAACTAGTAATAAGAATTTGGGGGCTGGGGATGCAGCTCAGTGGTAGAGCGCCTGCCTAGCATGCACGAGGCCCTGGGTTCAATCCCCAGTACTGCAAGAAAAAATCATAAATTGAAGAATAAGAATTTTATTCACACTTACTAGGTTTTTCACTTAATGTGCTAACAAAGTATTTATACTATGACCCTACGTGTATCAGGATAGCACAAAGTTTTACAAAACATAAGTTTGAAAATTATAGCAATCGGTAATGCCTGTCCAAAGGAAACCGGGAGAAGTGTCTGAAATAAATATATTAAATACCACCTCTTTTAAATAACTTTATTAGGTTATTCTAACATATCACGGTGACCTTTATTGCAATTAAAGAATAGCAAGAAAGAGAAGCCGGGCGTGGTGGCACACACTTGTAATCCCAGTACTTGGGAGGCTGAGAAAGGAGGATCCGGGTTCGCGGCCAGCCTCAGCTACTTAGTAAGGCCCTCCGCAACTGAGACCCTGTTTCAAAATAAAGAATAAAAAAACAGGGCTGGGGGTGTAGCTTGGAGGTAGAATGCCCCTGGGTTCCATTCCCAGTTCCTCAGAAAAAAAAAAAGAAAGAATAGCAGGAAAGATAAGGATAGCAGGGACACATGTTGGTGGTAAATGGAGCAAGAGCATAGGGTCACATCTTTCCATTTAATTACAATGCACCAATAAAAGTATTAAAAAAGAAAGAAAGAAAAGAAAACTTCAAGCCAAAAAATAAAAAATGTGTCATCTGTCTTGAATAGATGAAGAAAATGTGGTCTGTAAACACAATGGAGTTTTACTCAGCCATAAAAAAAGAGCATTATGTCATTTGCAGGAAAATGGATGGGACTGGAGAACGTCATGCTAAGTGAGGTCAGCCAGACTCAGAGAAGCAAGGGCCGCACGTTTCTCCCATACATGAAAGCTAGAGAGAAAAAGGGAAAGAAAAGGGACCTCAGAAAACTAGGAGAGACCAGGAGAGAAGTGGAAGGAGATGGGGAGGAAAGGGAAAAGGGAGGTTTGAGGGAGGGAAACAGACCAAATAAAGTCATGTGCATATATCAATGTATTACTATGAATCTCACTATCATGTACAATTGCAATGCATCAATAAAAAGTTTGAAAAACTAAGTAAAAATTTATCATCTGTCTGCTAGATATGAATGGCACTTTCCTTCAAAAAACTCCACACACAAGCTGGGTGTGGTAGTGCACACCTGTAATCCCAGTGCTTGGGAAGCTGAGACAGCTTCAGGGTCAGCCTCAGCAACTTAGCAAGACCCTGTTTCAAAAATAAAAAATAAAAAGGGCTGGAGGTGTAGCTAGGAGGTAGAATGCCCCTGGGTTCAATCCCCAGTACCAAAAACAAAAAAAACTCCACACACATGAAGAGGCAAATAATGTGATTGTTCTTTTAAAGACTCATGCTCAGTCGGGCATGGGGGCGCACGCCTGTAATCCCAGTACTTGGGAGGCTGAGACAGGAAAATCGTAGGTCCGAGGCCAGTCTCAGCAACTTCACAAGGCTCTCAGCAACTTAGCAAGACCCTGTTTCAAAATAAAAAAATAAAATTGAGCTGGGGGTGTAGCTCAGAGTAGAACGCCCCTGGGCTCAATCCCCATTATCTCAAAAGAAGGATCTCAAAAACTAAGAACTTGTCTCCAAGGTAATAGGCAAAGAAAGAGAAGCAAAGCAGGCTAGTTCCCCAGTCTCCTTAGCCCATCATTCCTTTACTTTGATGATCACTATGTCCACAAGGACCAAGGCACTGCACTATCCTCTAACTCTACCAAGGATCAGACACACTTTCACAGCCCTGTGACCCTTTGAAAATGGATGCACCACAGGCAGAGAATGTTTTACATATGGGATTGCCTGTGTGCATCTTTATACTAGAATTTCATTGGAAAATGCCCCAGCCGTCATTTAGCCTCATCTTTCTAATTCAGAAATCCGTTGTGTAGTTTCCCAAACAAACGGCTATCCAGGTTTCTTCTGGTGCCTTTCTTTCGACAGGGCGCTGACTATAGAGCCAGCCCGCTGCCGAGCACAGGGGCCGGCAAGAAAGTCTGCCTTCTGTTCAGCCCGGAGCTCCGCCAGCTGCCTGAGTGCCCCACCCCTACAGCGACTCAAACCAAGTATCTGGTATATTTTCTGTTTCTCATTAGCCTTGTCTTTTCCAGTAAGAAGGCCTACTATTTCTTCAGTGTTTCTAGGCCACCCTTTCCTCACCATCTAGCAGCTCTCTCACAGATATCTTCTTTGGCCACCTCTCTCTCCTTAATAATGGTATCGGGGGTTGAATATAATAAATCAGATGCCATCAGACCAGCAGGGTCAGGTTGCCAATCTGAATGAGACTAGTTAACATCTATAGAACACCAGGGGATGTCCCAGGCAAGGTGCAAAGCACTT
This sequence comes from Glis glis, assembly GCA_004027185.1. Classification (NCBI taxonomy): domain Eukaryota; kingdom Metazoa; phylum Chordata; class Mammalia; order Rodentia; family Gliridae; genus Glis; species Glis glis. Next base: position 11,200 of record PVJS01045565.1, read on the forward strand.
TGGATGCAACCTTACAAGTTAGGTACCATTGATAGTCTCCATTTTTCACTGAGGAAACTACAGATAGAGCCAGGCATGGGGGTGCATGCTTGCAATCCCAGTATTTGGGAGGCTGAGACAGGAGGATTGCAGGTTTGAGGACAGCCTCAGCAAGTAGTGAGACTCTCATCAACCTAGGGAGACCCTGTTTCAAAATAAAAATTAAAAAATAGGGCTGGGCTTCCTGTCTCTCCCTTTCTCTCTCTCTCTCTCTCTCTCTCCTTAGTGAGGCCCTCTGCAACTTCGTGAGACCCGGTTTCATAATAAAGTATAAAAAATAGGGCCAGGGGTGTAGCCCGGAGGTAGAACGCCCTGGGTTCAATCCCCGGTACCGCAAAAAAAAAAAAAAAAATAGGGCTGGGGTGTAACTTGGAGGTAGAATGCCCCCAGGTTCAACACCCAGTACCACAAAAATAAATAAATAAATATGAACAATAAAGCTTTGTTTTGCTTAAAAATCATTATGAAGCCAGGCATGGTGGCACAACACGCTTATACTCCCAGTACTTGGGAGGCTGAGATAGGAGAATTGCAGACCAGCCTCAGCAACTTAGCAAGACCCTCAGCACCTTAGTGAGACCCTGTTTCAGAATTTAAAAAAATAAAATAAAATAGGGTTGGGGGTGTGGCTTGGAGAGAGAATGCCCCTGGGCTCAATTCTCAGATCACACACAAAATCATTATAAAGTATTGGGTTTAGACATGTTTAAAGTATTCTATCCACTACTGTAATGTTTATATAGATACTAAAGTTGTTCCTATCTTTGGCTAGGGCTGGGGAGGCAGCAGAGGGACAAAGCTCTTTTAAGTTGGCTTCAAGTTCTATGGAAAATTCTAAGATACCTATTAAGTGGGAAAGTGCTGAACAGTATTATATTGTGTTATCATTTGTGTGTGTATATGTGCATACACGTATGTTTTCTCAAAGAATATATATGCATATGCTTATATAGTCAAAGAATATCTTGGAAGAACCACAAGAAACACAAGAGTGGCCACCTCTGGTAAGGGAACTGAAGACTGGAAAAACAGAGGGGAACCACATTCTCTATGCTGGTCAAGCTTCTATACTTCTAAGGTTTTAATAATGAATATGTACTATTTTTAAAAATAATTATTATGAAATGGCTGAGTGGGGAAGAACAAAGCAGAGCCCCAGGGCACGCCACTGGAGAAGTGCCTCCAATCAGCACTCAGGATCTGCTGGTCCCGCAGCTGCGAGTCTAGCTGGAAGGGCCCCAGCAGGACTGCATCTGCCCACAGGCCTACCCAAGGGCCCCAGGGCACGCCGCTGGAGAAGTGCCTCCAATCAGCACTCAGGATCTGCTGGTCCCGCAGCTGCGAGTCTAGTTGGAAGGGCCCCAGCAGGACTGCACCTGCCCACAGGCCTACCCAAGGGCCTGGGCTCACGGGAGGAGCTCGTCTAAGAGTTCTGTGCTGCACCTTGACTTCAAATTTGGAAGTCTGCGTGGTGGTGCACGCTTGTAATCCCAGAATTTGGGAGGCTGAGACAGGAGGATAACAGGTTCGCGGCCAGCCTCAGCTACTTGTAGGCCCTCTGCAACTTAGTGAGACCCTGTTTCAAAATATAGAATTAAAAATCAGCCTGGGGGTGGAGCTCAGAGGTAGAATACCCCTGGGTTCAATCCCCAGTACCACACACACACACACACAAAAATTGGAAATGGAGAAATAGGAAAGCCAGATACCCTAGCAGTGATGAGCTTTCTGTGTCCATGCGCATACTCTTCACTCTCAGGGTGTGTTTGTGTGTGTGTGTGTTTGTGTACAGCCATGCACCATATAACACTGTTCTGTTTAAAGATGATTGTATATATAATGGTGGTCCCACAGTGTATTCTGCCTAGTGACATTATAGCCATCTTGGTTTGTGTAAATACGCTCTATGTACTGAAGATGTGTTTCTCTGACCACGTCCTACTCTTTTTTTTTTTTTTCAGTACTGGAGATTGAGCCCAGGGGCATTCTACCTCCGAGCTACATCCCCAGCCCTATTTTTTATTCTTTATTTTAAAACAGGGTCTCGCTAAGTTGCGGAGGGCCTCACTAAGTAGCTGAGGCTGGCCACGAACCCAGATCCTGTGGTCTCAGCCTCCCAAGTACTGGGATTACAAGCGTGCGCCACCACCACCAGCTCATATCCTACTCTAAAGCAACCCACAACTGTATATATACATTCTCAGAACATGAGAGCTTCACCTTAGCAGTGAATCTACCCCATCCCAGCTTACAGTCTGAAGAAACTAAATTTAGACATTTAGCTACTGGCCCAGCATCACCCTGGTGAGTTGGTGACAGGGTACACACTCAAGCACGATGGGGTCTGAAAAGTAAGAAAAAACAGATTGTTAGAGATAAGGCTTTACAATGTCATTGCGCCTTAGAGAACTGCTGCATCTTACATGTTAGCTCTGTTCAACACAGCCAATATTCTCTGACCTTTCATCCGAACTGTTTGACATATGCACCGTATCTCCCCCCAAAGACTGCGGCCTTCTTAAGACAGCAAATTTGCTTTCCTCATTTTTCACTACTTACACTTTCTATCTCCCATGCTCTTGCTCCCTCTCTTTGCTTGCTTTAGCCCTCTTCCTTGGATACCCTCATTACCACTACAGCCCAGAGTAAACATTCCCCTATACAGAGCCCACAGCGCCTGTGGTTTCAGCTACTCCGCCCTTGGCCGCCATGACATCTGTGTTGGCACTTAGCTGATATGTTTCCAACTTTCAGAAAGAGCAGAGAACTTATTTATACTGTTATACACTGTCCACCCCAGTTAGCAAAACAGCAATTTTTTTTCTTTTCTTTCTTGTACTGGGGATTGGACCCAGGGGCATTCTACCTCTGAGCTACACCCCAGCCCTCTTTTATTTTTTTTATTTTGAAACAGGGTCTTGCTAAGTGGCTAAGGGTCTTTCTAGTTGGTGAAGCTGGTCTTGGACCTTTGATCCTCCTGTCTCAGCCTCCCAAGTACTGGGATTATAGGCAAACATCAGCACATCTGGTGCAAAACCGCATTTGACAAATAACTGTTCAATAAACCTAATAACTCTAGCAAAAGAAAGGGTTTTTTTTTACAAAGTAGCTCAAATTTATTCAAATACATGAGGACTTGTTAACTGAGCATGACAAGGGTAAATACAGAAAAAAGTCATTAGATGCCAAAAAAGTTTAGCTGCATAAAATGAATGAACGAATGAATAAATGAAAACATAACTACAAATTTGGTTAAAAGTTGAAGCTAAAGCTAACAACTTTAAAAATAAATAAAATTTAAAAAACAGTACAGTACTATGATCAAAGCGAATCAAATCACTAAAGATGTCTGGAGAGCTGTGTTGAATAGCTAACATTTCATGAATAGCATTTTTTAATTTGTTAATAAAATTGACTGCCAGAATCAGATTTAAAACTCAGATCTATCTTCTTTAACTTTCATGTGACTCTTGCGTAGCAACGTAATTCAAATCCATTTAACTCATATTTTTTATTACTTCTTCTTTTTTTTTTTTGCGGTACCGGGGATTGAACGCAGGGGCGTTCTACCTCCGCGCTATGCCCCCGGCCCTATTTTTTATACTTTATTTTGAAACCGGGTCTCACAAAGTTGTGGAGGGCCTCAGTAAGGGGAGAGAGAGAGAGAGAGAAAGACAGGGAGAGAGAGAGCAAGAGAGCTGAGGCTGGCCGCGAACCCGGATCCTCCGGTCTCCGTCTCCCAAAGTACTGGGATTACAAGCATGTGCCACCACGCCCGGCTTTTTATTACTTCTTGAAAGCAAATTATCTGGGTTACCACAGTTTTATAGCTTCCCTGAGTTTCTTTCCATATGATAAAATGTATGAGTTGATTAGAAACTATCTTTTTGGTCTTTGGCAAAGACCAAAATTACCAGAGCCCTTGACTGAGCTCCAAAATAATAAGTAACTGCTAGGAGCCTCAGTAAAAAATGTCCTGCTTGTTGAAAGTTTGGTCACATATTAGTGTTGAATGAAGATCGGTAAGGCCCTGAAAAGAGTTGCCAGCGAGTACAGAGAGGATTCAGAATAATGTTCATCTTCCAAGCATTTCCAGTTGGACAATGGAAACTGAGCATCTTCCAGAGGACCATGTGTTAAATATACCTCATCAGTTACTTATCCTTCTTAAGACAAAGTTTGCTCTCACACCTTGGTGCTATCTGCAGCTATCAGAAGACAGCACTTAAGCCGGGCGTGGTGGCGCAAGCTTGTAATCCCAGTACTTAGGAGGCGGAGACCGGAGGAGGATCCGGGTGCGGCCAGCCTCAGCTACTTAGTGAGGCCCTCTGCAACTTCATGAGACCCGTTTCAAAATAAAGGATAAAAAAATAGGGCAGTTAAAGGAAAGAGATTTGAAATCAAATCACCTGGCATTTGTGTAGCACTATCATTTGCAAAACAGGTTCTCGAAACATTTTTTTATTTTGGATAATTTTATAAATATGGAAAAACTGACATGGTGGCGCACACATGTAATGCCAGTACTTGGGAGGCTGAGACACGAGGATCGCAAGCCCAAGGACAGCCTCAGCAAGTAGTGAGAGTCTCATCAATTCTTTTTCAAAACAAAAAAATAAAATTGGGCTGAGGGGTGTAGCTCGGAGGTAGAATGCCCTTGGGTTCAATCCCCAGTACCATACATACACACACACACACAAAATATATAGATGATAGATAGATAGATAGATAGACAGACAGACAGACAGATAGATGGAGAATGGAAAAACTAGCTGGGCGTGGTGGCGCACGCTTGTAATCCCAGTACTTTGGGAGGCGGAGACCGGAGGATCCGGGTTCGCGGTCAGCCTCAGCTTTCTCTCTCTCTCTCCCTGTCTCTCTCTCTCTTTTTTTTTTTTTAATTTTTTTTTGCGGTACCGGGGATTGAACGCAGGGGCGTTCTACCTC
>PVJS01045566.1:0-16177 GCA_004027185.1 Glis glis
TCCTCCTCCTCCTCCTCTTCCTCCTCCTCCTCCACTGGGGATTGAACCCAGGGGCATTCTACTCTGAGCTATACCTCCAGCACTCTTTTTTATTTTGAAACAGGGTCTCACTAAGTTGCTAAGGCAGGTCTTGAACTCGGATCCTCCTGTCTCAGCCTCCCAAGTACTGGTATTACAGGCATGCACCACCACACCCAGCTAAATCCTTTCTCTTTATAAGTTAATTAAGTCAGGTAGTTTGTTATGGTAAGGAAGAGATGACAGATACAGACATTGACTAATAGATTTTCCTTAGGAAAATCTACTTATCTGTAAAGCAGCTTAATAAATCTATTTTTTACAGCTATTTGGAGATGTACATATGTTAGTGAATACAAGCACTTGGTATGGTGTCTGGCACATGTTAAGAGTCTCTAAAATATTAGCTATTACTATTAAATTGTTGGGCATAGAAAGAACATATGTACTCTCTCTGGTAAAGTGAATTTGATATCAGGAGGGCTTTGCCATTTGTCTCAGGGTTAGTTTTAATGTCTTGGAGTCTTAGAAATTAGAGACCATTACATGATAGCACCAAGATTCAAGTATACTTTGATGCAATGATAGGATTAAAAGTGATATGCAAGCCAGGTGTGGTGGTGCATGCTTTTTTTTTGTGTGTGGTACCGGGGATTGATCCCAGAGGCATTCTACCTCTGAGCTACACCCCTGGCCCTATTTTTTATTCTTTATTTTGAAACCTGGTCTCACGAAGTTGCGGAGAGCCTCACTAAGTAGCTGAGGCTGGCCGCGAACCCAGATCCTCTGGTCTCCGCCTCCCAAGTACTGGGATTACAAGCGTGCGCCACCACGCCCAGCTCAATGGTGCATGCTTTTAATCCCAGTACTTTGGAGGCTGAGACAGGAGGATTGCAGGTTCCAGAGCAGCCTCAGCAAATTTAATCAGACACTCAACAACCTAGCAAGACTCTGTTTCAAAATAAAAAATATAAAAAAGGGCTGGGGACGTAGCTCAGAGGTAGAATGCCCCTGGGTTCAATCCTTAGTACCGCACACACACACACACACACACACACACCACACACACACACAGAAGGACAAAAAGTAATATACAAATTTTTATGGGGCAATCATGTATCTTTAGTTTCATTTATTTAATTTAAATTTAGATTATAGAATGAGAAAGGTACAAATTTTAGATTTGTAGCTTAATTATTATCCAAAGTAAGATAGTGAACATTACCAACATCATAGAGACCAACCTTATGTTCCTGGCCTTGTTCTTATTTCCTCTAAAGGTAACCACCATACAGATTTCTATTACTATAAATTAGTGTTGCCTTTTTTTTGAACTTCATACAAATGACATATATGGTCTGCACTATGTCAGGGGCCAGGTCAGGGGCCAGCTGTGTTGCAGGCGGTGAGATCCCCACGATGAAGAAAACTCGGAGCTGCCAACTGGAGGAGAACAAACAGCAACTTTATTCTTGGCCCGTCCCTTGTCTAGGGCTCTGGGCAAAATGGCGCATGTCCATGTCTGCGTGGACACGTGCCTGCGTGTTACATCCTTGGTGTGGAAGTGTGCATGTGAATATAACACACATGATGTCAGCATGATGTGTGTATATGCATCGTGTTTTCCCTAGTCATACTGTACACAATTGCACACATGTGATGAGCACACATCTGCAGCTGCCCAGGCAGGGTGAGGTCATGTCTACACATCCGCCTGTTCTCCCTCTGGGCCCCCACACTCCACCCCCTACAGGGTGGCAGTGCGAGACTTGACCCAGAGAGCATTACATTCAACCCAAAGACCGCAACAGCAATGGCTATTAGTCCTCCAGCCACATAGGTGAGGACAGTCAATGCCCATCTCCAGGAGGAGCCCAGTGAGTTCCCCCAGGTTGTAAGCAGGTCCTCCTGTAAGGCCTGAATAGTCTGTACCTCTGCATCATCTCCACTAAGGCTTGCTGCACCTGCTGCTGGTGGTCTGGAATGTATATACAACATTCTACAAGGAGAAGAGCACACCTTCCACCCTAGCCAGAAGTGAGCATATCTAATACCATTCTATTCTGCAAAACCACCTTCCACATCTGGGTGATTTTGTTCATCAAAAGGGAAAGAGCCCGACGGGATGTATTTAAAATTTTTGTAGCATGTTGGGCTAACGCTTTGACCTGTAGCTCTACATCTATAGTACCATCCCTTGGAACAAACAAAGCACAGTTCTTGGGCAACCATCCAGCGATTTGACTGGTCACAGACTGGTTCACCTGTTCTGTACAAAAAGGTGCTTGTTTGCAAGCTCTACGTGTTCCCCTGTAAACCAACCCCACCCATTTTCTATACATATCCCAAGAAGGGAGGCCATTATTATGGTCTTGGTGAAACAAGTCTTCTATCATGTGGCATTGTTCATCCCATTCTGGGCTGCTGTGGTTTCAGGTTCATAAGGTAGTCCAGTTGTCTGCAGTAGTGGGGGCGATTCACCATGGGAGTTTTTTGGCTGTCTCCATTGGTAGCTCAGTGCAAACCCAGCAATGGGAGGCATTATGCAGTTTTGCAAAGTTGAATGCCCAGGAAAGCAGGCTATTCCCTGCTGTTAACCTGGATGGTAGGACAGGGCAGAGACAGAGACCATTATAGGTAAGTCCTTCCCTTCTGGGAGGATATGAGCAACATGCTCATCTTGCGAACATTCTCCAAAGAATACAAAGGAATAGGTCATAGTCTTATGACCTGTGTGCCTTTCAAAATTGTGCCTTCCACCTTTGGAGGAAGTGTGACCTGTACCGGACAGGACCAGGCAGCTACCCAAGGGTCCAGTTGCAACTGGGCCTTTTGTCCCAGGTCCCATGGCCCCAGAAGTGCAACCCATGGCTTTTGCACACTCCAAGGGCTGCTTCCAGATGCCTTGCCACCACATGGGGCCAAAGGTTGAGGCGCAGGGAATAAGAAGGCTTCTCCCTTCACCTCTTGTCGCACCTGGTAGTCTTCCGAGCTCCCTGTCATCTTCAAAGTGTGGGACGTTACTGCTATTATTTTATCTAAGGGGGCCCGCCCAGTGTGGTGATATTGTTCATTTACAAACCGCACTGCCACAGGCACTTGTGCCCATCACCTCTTCCACTGAGGGGCCACGGCCTTCAGGTACTCCTTCAGGAGTCTGTTAAAGTGCTCGATCATTCTGGCTGCTTGGGGCTGGACTTGTGTTAGAGCATCAGAATCATCACTACTGGGGGTCCGTAAAGGCTTATGCCCCAGAACATGATGCTCCTTCCTAGTGGACCGGTTTCCACAGGTCCTCCCACATATCCTTGGCCCCACAATGGGCAGTGCCCAATCAACCAGTATTGTGCTGCCCATCAGGGAAGCCACAAGCTTAGCCCATGGTAGACTGTCCAGCTGTCTGTATAGACATGCAAGGGCCCAATCTTCTTCATGAGAACTAACCAGACCACCCAGAGCTCGGCCCATTGGCTGGAGCATTCAGTACCAGTATCATACCAAAACATTTCCATGGAGGGCTGTAAAGCCACAGCTGCCCACATGGGTGGCTGCCCATGACAGGAGCCATCGGTATACCATGCTTCTGTTGGTATGGGGGCTCTCCCTTCCTCATAGGAACTTGGGGCATCTCCCACCTCCATGGGGTCTGAGGGGGTTATTGCTTGGAACTTCACTGGCCCCAACGAAGCTTTCCCTTCTATATTGGGACTTGGGGCATCTCCCACTTCTGTGGTTTCCGAGGGGGCTGTCACTTAGAACTGTACTGGTTCCAGCAAAGTATGTAACTGTTCAGACAAAGGGCTACTAGAAAACCATGCTCGTTGCTCTAAGTATGTGCCCACTTCATCAGAGTGGGCGTTTGGGCTACTGGGGCCATCTGGGGGGACTGAGTCTAGGACCTCAGCCAACCTTCAATAGAGTAGGTGGTCTGCACCATCACTGACCCAGTACCTGTAATGGGTTCACAAGCTAAGAAGGCAATATATATGGCTGCTAACTGATTTTCAATGAGAAAGTGGTGCACCTCTGCCCCTTTCCATAGCTGTGACCAAAATCCAATTGGGCTTTTCCTAGCACCTTGTTTCTGCATAACCCCAAAAGATCTAGATACATCTGTAACTGTGGACCATTCCCAGTCTACCACTGCTTCAGGTATCACCTTTGTCTGATTGGACCAGACAACGCCCAAGAATTTGACAGAATACCCAGGTCCCTGCGCTTTGTCTTCGTTGACAGCCCACCCCCATTCCTGGAGAGTGGTTCAGAGGCTGCATGCAGCTGCTTCTAACTGTAAGAGAATCAGAGATTAGCATAACATCATCAATATAATGGTACAACTGTACAGCCTCAGGCTTTTGCCAAGAGGCTAAATCCTGTGCCACCCATGACATGCCTCAGGCTTCTGCCAAGAGGCTACAAGGTAATGGAACTGTCCTAGTTTATGTGACAGGTGATCCATCAGTTCTGAAATGCTGGGTACCACTGCATGCAAGGGTGGCATAACTTTATTTATTCCTGATAGTCCACTGTCATGCACCAGGAACCATGAGGTTTTCATACTGGCCACACGGGAGAGTTGAATGGACTATGAGTCCGGCGTATTACACTTGCTTCTTCTATCATTTTTCCAATTTCCTTATGCCCCCTGGTAACTCCCATTGCATACAGTCACAATCCTTGTGGCTTGGGGAGTTGTAAGGGAGAATGATGGGGATGTCCTCTAGTAATAGTCTTTACCACATGCACTCGTAGCTGGAATTCTCCGATAGTTGTCTGCAGTCCATCCCTGTAACACGTCCACCCCCAGAATATACTCAGCTATGGGGATATATACATGTCACATTGCAAGAAGACCAGTAAATAGTCAACTTCACATGAGGCCTCAGGTCAACTGATTCCCCTGCTAACCTGGTACCCTGGCTGAGTCTTCAGTCTAGTGGCCCCCTGGCCGCTACCACTGTGGAGGTCTGCAGCATGTGCCATCCACCCCCAACAGAGCTGGCCTCTGTGCACCCGGAGTCATGCCTCCACTCACTGCAGCTGGTCCATGGAGCTGCCAGTGTGCACTGGAACATTCAGCTCCAGCACTTTTAAAGCCTCTGGACTTATGGCTGGGGAAACTCTTCTTCCAATCCTCTGGCAGGGGACCATGCCACCAGATACTTCGCTACTGGGAACCATAGAGAGGCTGGGGGCCACATCTCCTCCACCCTGGATGGTTTCTTCCAGTCTGCTCCTCTGGAGGGGTGCTAGAGGCACTCACTAAATCCTGCCGACTACACCAATTGTCAGGGGCCTGGTCAGGGGCCAGCTGTGGTTTCAGGCGGGGAGATCCCCAGGATGAAGGAAACACGTGGAGCTACCATCTAGAGGAGAACAAACAGCAACTTTATTCTCGGCCCATCCCATATATAGGATTCCCAGCAAAATAGCACATGTCCATAGTAGTGTGGACGTGCACATACATGGTACATCCTCAGTGTGGATGTGTGTATGCGTATATGGCACACGTCCACATCAGCATGACATGCACATGTGCATTGTGTTTTGCCTAGTCATACCTTACACGATTGTGGCTACGAGGGATGTGTGCTCATCCACTGCTACACGGGATGAATGCACATCTGTGGCTGTGCTGGCCAGGTGAGGTTGTGTCCGCGCCACTGACCTGTACTCCCTCTGGGCCCCCACACACTATTTTTGGTGCTAAATATAGTATCTTTTTTGAGATTCATCTGTGTTGTTACATGTAGAAGTAGTTTCCTTCTTTGCTATATAGTATTCTATTATACAAGTATACTATATTCTGTTCTTAATGAACATTTGGGTTGCTTCTAGTTTAGTGCTATTAATAATAACATGTTAAGTATATATATATATATATATATATATATATATATATATATATATTGGTATTGGGGATTGAACCCAGGGACCTTCTACCTCTGAGCTACAACCCTAGCCTTTTTATTATTTTTATTTTGAAGCAGGGTTTTGTTAAGTTGCCTCAAGTCTTCAATTCTCCTGTCTCAGCCTCCCAAGTACTGGGATTACAGGCATGTACCACTGCACCCACACCTCGCGAAGAATATTCTTTTTTTTTTTTTGCGGTACCGGGGATGGAACCCAGGGGTGTTCTACTTCCGAGCTACCACCCCGGCCCTATTTTTTATACTTTATTTTGAAACTGGGTCTCACAAAGTTGCGGAGGGCCTCACTAAGTAGCTGAGGCTGGCCGAGAACCCGGATCCTCCAGTCTCTGCCTCCCAAGTACTAGGATTACAAGCGTGCACCACCACGCCCAGCTAGAATATTCTTATAACTATTTATTGTTCCCATGTGTATGTAATTCTGTTGGATTTATAACTGTGGGTTGAGTTGCTTAGTCATGAGGTGGGCAAATGGTAAGCTTTATTGGCAACAAAATTTCCAAAATGGTTTGACCAGTTTATATTCTTACAAGCATACCATGAGTTTCCATTGTTTTGCATCCTCACCAACCTTTGGTACTGTCAATCTTTTTAATGGAGCCATTCCAGGATGTGTGTAGAGATGCCCTTTTTTGTTTTCGATTTGTATTTTCCAGATAACTAATGATGCTGAGAACTTTTTCATGTTCATTGGCCATTTGGATATCCTCTGTTTAAAACCTGTCCAAGTCTTTCAGAAAAAAATCAAGTCTGTCTTTCCTTATTAATTTACAAAATATATTTATACAGTCTAGATATGAATTCTTTGTGTGATTTAAATATGTCAAATATCTTCTACTTTGCATCTTTCCTTTTCATCTCTTAATAGTGTCTTGATGAACAGAAGTTTGTGTGGTGCATGTGTGTGTGTGTGTGGGAATACTGGGGATTAAACCCAGGGGCATTCTATCTCTGAGCTATATCCCCAGCCCTTGTTTTTATTTTTTGTTTTAGAAATAGGATCTCTCTAGGTTGCTGAGGGCCTCACTAAGTTGCTGAGGCTGTCCTTAAACCTGCAATCCTCCTGTCGTAGCCTCCCAAGTACTGGGATTACAGGCATGTACCACCACGCCTTGTTATTGTCCAGCTTAATTGAAGACAACTGGATTCTCATACTGCTTCTGTATTCAATTCATCGTGATATGTTGTTTTGATTGAGGTATATGAAAAAAAATGGCCTCAGACATGTATGTAACTTAAAAGGGAAAAGTGTTTAATAGTTTTTTCAGAAAATTGTGAATATTCTTCTTTGATACTACAATGTAAAACAAAAAGTGGTAGCTGTTTGAAGCTCAGTCACAATGTTTGATGCTTTTAAAAACTAGATTGCAATGAATTTCCCGGTGAAATTCCTTACCTTCTCATCTACTTCTTTTTCAAAATATTAATCACAGCTCTTTGAAAATCAGCGTCTGGTAACTTCATTGTCAGGATCACCTTTGATTCTATTTCTATTGTCTATTTGTTTTTCTCCTGATTTTTGTTCATTTGGCCCGGTTTCTTGGTGTGCTTGGTAGTGTTTTACTATCAGAAATTTATATGAAAAATTATGACTTCTCTGGATGATGTAATCTTTTCCAGAGTAGATTTAATTTATTTTATTTTTCTGAAAGGCAGATATTGAACACACAGAGCACTTTAATCTAGTTAAGACTTTCTATTTCTGGGCTGTCCTGCTCCCAGACTGTGTCCATTTCAGTGCCTTCGCTGAAAGCCTGGGGTGTTTCCGGGGTCTTTTTTCCTTGATGATCCCTGAATTCAGACTTTTGTTTCCTTGGTGCTCCGAGTTGCCTAAACCTCTGCTTCGCTTTTTAGCTTCTTAATAGCTGCTCTCTGCTTAGTTCCTGCCATCTTGTCCCACATATGCTCACTTAGAAACAGGAAATGCTTCATAGTCACGCTGTGCATAGAGTGCTGGGCTTACTTGTCATCCCCTTTCCTACTGCATCTAGACGCTTTTATTCTGGGACTTCATTTCTTCCTATGTATAGAAAACATATTAAAAGAATAATACAATACAACCAAATAAAGTTTATTCCAGGAAGCAGTTCTTCCTTCCTTCTTCCTTCCTTCCTTCCTTCCTTCCTTCCTTCCTTCCTTCCTTCCTTCCTTCCTTCTTTCCTTCTTCCTTCCTTCCTTCCTCTCTCTCTTTCTTTTTTTCTATTTGTTTTGTGGTATTGGGAATTAAACCCAGGGGCATTCTACCTCTGAGCTACACCCTCAGCCCTTTAAAAAAGTTTTTTTTTGAAACAGGGTCTGGCTAGGTTGCTGAATGTCTCGCTACATTGCTGAGGCTGTTCTCAAACCAGCGATCCTTCTGTCTCAGCCTCCCAAGTACTGGGATGACAGGCATGCACTACCACTCCCGGCACAAATGTGTTTTAATATTAGGATATTCATTAATATAGTTCTTCAAAATGCTTTAAAAATCAACAATAGTTTCTAATTAGAAATATTGTTCTCGGGAAAACTATAGCTTGATGACTACCTTCTTTCTTTTTTTTTTTGTGGTACCGGGGATTGAACGCAGGGGCGTTCTACCTCTGCGCTATGCCCCCGGCCCTATTTTTTATACTTTTATTTTGAAACCGGGTCTCACGAAGTTGCGGAGGGCCTCGCTAAGGAGAGAGAGAGAGAGAGAGAGACAGGAAGAGAGAGAGCAAGAGAGCTGAGGCTGGCTGTGAACCCGGATCCTCCGGTCTCCGCCTCTCAAAGTACTGGGATTACAAGCGTGTGCCACCACGCCCAGCACTACCTTCTTAATAGGATAAAAAAATCTAGTTACCCATCCTAGGGGTTGGCAAATATGGACCATAGTGCCAATCACCTATTTTCATAATTTAATTATAATTAAAGTTTTAACAAAACAGAGGAATTTACATATTCTCTGTGGCTCCATTCATGCTACAGTGGCAGACCTGAGTAGTTATGATAGGTGGTATGGTCCAAAGGCTAAAATAATTACCCTTTGTTTCTTTAAGCAGACGTTTGTTAACTTGTTATCTATCTTATCATAGGCAGCTTCCCCATCTGTAAAGTGGGGATAATACCACCTACTTCACTGGGTGGTCTTGGGAATTAATGAGATAATTTTATACATATGTGTGTATATCTATATATATGTGTATACATATATCTGTATATTCTTATTAATATTAACAGTGACAGAGGGACAGCTAGAGGGGTAAATAACGGTTTTCCCACCTTCTGTCCAAAGTTCTGCAGGTAAGCTAGGTTAAAGAAAGGTGTGATTATAGCGGTTAGGAGAAATTGGGAACCTCATGACCTCATAAGCAGGAGGACCACAGCCTGTGCTCCAGTGACAGGAGGAACATCCCACACTGTACACAGAGACATTTTTCTTCGGATTGGCTGAAGGGAAAGGAACTCTCCAGACCAACAGAACTAGAGGACCTTCGGGTTTAGATGTGAGCCTTGAACGTGCCAAGCCATCCAGGACAATCCCACTTCCACGCCATCCCTGTCGGATACGAGGCCAATGAGTACCTGTCATTTTCCTGGTCACAGTGAATGGTTCAGACAGTGAAGACCAGGGGGTTCCATAGATGAGGGAGCCAGTTTTCTCTCCCTGTGAACAAGGCAATCTGTAGCCCAGTTTCTACTGGTGACCATCTTGTAGCCTTGAGGGAAGCCAGCTTAAGGATGAAACCATCACTTTAGGAAGACAGAGCTGAGTGAATCAGAAAGAAAGAAAGAAAGAGAGAGAGACAGACAGACAGAGAGAGAGAGAGACAGAGAGAGAGAGAGGAAGAAAGAAAGAAAGAAAGAAAGAAAGAAAGAAAGAAAGAAAGAAAGAAGAAAGAAAGAAAGAAAGAAAGAAAGAGCAGGTGGGCAGCTACAGCTTTGGACTTTTCCATAATGCATTAATGCAAACCAGTAAAACCATCTTAATTGCTGAAGTCAATTGGAATTGAATTTTCTCTCTCCTGGCAGTAAACATCATCTTAACTGACAAGGCTACTGATGGAGCATCTAAGAGAGATCCCGGAAGTGAATGGATCTATGTGTTGGGAGAGAGATGTGAGCTAGAGATGTGAATTTTTGAGGCTTCGTATAGAACATAGTTGAAGCCATGACAGCGAGGAGGTCCCGCATGGAGAGCATTACCTGAAAACAACCCAGAAGTTGCAGCAAATATTTCAGTGGATGAGGGCGAGTTGAAGACATCATGAAGCCAGCTGCTATGGATTGGGCGTCTACCAGGGGCCACTTTACCTACACTGAGGCAGTCATTCAAGCAGTACTGCTTCAATTCTATGAACTAGGTCAGATTTATATTTTAAATTGAAGCCAGGAGATGTTAATTAAGCTATTCTGAGGACATTTTGTATAAGGTAAATCACTGGTCCTTAACATCACTTGCAAGTCTTAGCTCACTTATTTTGCCAGCAGTCTGATGGCTGGGGCCACTTCTGTTATTGCTCTAAGGATGTAAACCGAGCAGAGGAGCCTAGGGCTTAAGAGGCCTGGCTTTGATCTGGGTTCAAATCTGTGCTCTCCATCCTTGTATCTGTATAATGGGAAAGGAATCTTCCTAAGCTACTGTTTTCTTATCTGTAAAATGATAACAAGAATACCTCGGAGGATTGTTGTAAGGATTAAATGAGATAAAACATATGAGATTTTCTCATGTGGGGGCACAACAAATAGTGGTTTTATGAATATTATAGTAAATAAGCAGAAAATCTAGAATTTTTTGGACTTATTTATCTTAGTATCTTCAGGGCTTAGAGTAGTATGTGAATCTGAGAAGAGAGACTACCCATAGGACAAAGAGAAAGTGAGTTAACAACAAAATAATTAACAATATTAAGGGTCTTAAGGCCAGGGAATGGCAGTATTGACAACATATGTTCTTAACAACCTAAAAAGAAACAGTGAAAGAAAATGGTGGTTTGCTTCAAAAACACCAATAAATAACCTGCAATGCAGTGGGAGATTGTATTAAAATCTGGTGACAGTTCATATATATAAATATATATACTAATATATATATATATATATTAGTACTGGTGATTGAACCTAAGTGCATTCTACCTCCAAGCTACACTCCACTGCTTTTATTTTGAAACAAGGTCTCACTAAATTGCTGAGGGTCTCACTAAGTTGTGAAGGCTGGCCTTGACCTGCGATCCTCCTGTCTCAGCCTCCCAAGTACTGGGATTATAGGTGTGCTCCACCACTCCTGGCAACTCCTGATCTTTTTAATCATGCTCCAATGGTAAAGTTTTCCACATACTACTTCCTAACCTATCGCAGAATTTTCTTTATATTTTTAGTTTATTAACCATCTTGGCTAGAGTGTGAACACAAGGGCAGGGATCTTGTGTTTTGTTCAATGAGATATTTCAAGCATCTAGAACAAGGTTTGAGATGAGACAAATACTCAGTAAATATGACTGAGTGAATGAAAGAGAATCCGTTATCTCATACAAGAAGAAATCCCAAGTTGAGTAGACCCAGGACTGTTGGTTCTGTGGCTCACTGGTATGGTTGAGAATCATGTTCTTTCCATCTTCACTGTCTCCTAATCTCAGCAGTCTAGCCTGGCCTCTTGGGCTGGCTGTCTTCATGGTTGCAAGATGGCTGCTGAAGTTCCAGCCATCACACGTTGACAAGACATGTGCTACTACAGCTGAAGGATGGGTGCTAGCTGCTTCTCATCTACTTCCCTTTTTTCCCTTTAGTCAGTGAGGAGTCATATATTATTTTTTTAAAAGCCACACATGAGTATAGAACAACTGAAATGAAAACAGATGCATATAATTGCATTAGATTCTAAGGCAACCCTTACAAACAAGAGTCCATATTAAGATAAATTACTTGAATGCAACAATGTGTTAGTTTTGAAAGGACTATGTCAATGTAAATGTATGAAATGATAAGAAAGCATTTATAAATAAAGGATAATAATTTGAACATTGCTTTTGAAAAGTTTAATAGATGACAAAATTGTTTTTTAAATCCTGCTTTAGTTTCTTATTGTGATAAAATTCTTAAGAGAGGGAAAAACCATGAGGAAATGTGTCATGAAGATGACTAAAGGAAAGGCATTCTTGAATAGATTAAAGTGAGACAGAGTATCTTTAAAAATTGTGAAAAAGTATTTAAAAATACAAATTTTCCATAAAGCATGATACAGCCGAAATGCATGAGAGACAGTTTATATATTTTGGGGGTCTAATCAATGGAATGCATAATTTACTTAACTTAGGATATAGGTCAAATGGATTAATAAAATTCACTTTCTCTAAGAACAGAAGATAGTGGTAAGGGGCTTGTGTGAATTCACTGGACGTTAACTGTTTTGGAAAAAAAATAGAGTATCTGATGTAAAAATGTTAATCGACACGAGGACTCTGCTAGTTCTAATCTTGCTTGCCATGTGTGTCAGACTCATGCTTATAAAATCTGCAGTGAAAATAATGACAAATCGCCCCGTTAATCCATGAGGCATTCCTAGCTGAATTACGTGTGTCCTTGTTAAAGAAATTATCTTCTTTTTTTCCCCCTCAGGCATGCATGTAAATGTCCGTACGCCTCCAACGAGAAGTTCAGCTCTCAATTACCTGCTGCCTGGCGTCTCAGAGTTTGCAGTGAGCCAGTGAAAGGGCATCTTAGCCAGAAGTCCTGACCCCTGCTCTTCTGCTCCCTTCCCAGCCCCGCAAGCTATTTGGCATATGAAGGTCTCGACCTGAGAAAACCATCTCGGAGAGCAGTGGCAAGAAGAGGAAAAATGCAACACCTAGGAGATCTCGGTAAACAGCAGAATCATGCCAACCTAATCTGTGTTAAAATGCTTGGAATGTGGGAGCCGCTGATGATGCCTGTTGTCTGTGTGTCTGACTGAATCCTTTCTTTTCCCAGAGCCGCAAAGCAAAGCCTGGGAACCAGGCCAAATGCCTGCCACTTACCTTAAATTGATCAGCCACTTTGAGACTAAAACCCCTGAAAGCTGCCACACCGTGAAAACAAGGCCTCCTTCACATTAAAGGCAAATTGCGACTTTGGGTTTGCTGTGATCTTTTTTCCATTTTATCCAGTTTTTCACAGTGCACATTTTTCCCCCCTTTCCATTTATGCTCTCATGTAGAAGCCAATAGTTACAGCATCCTGGCCAAGCATTCATTAAGGTTTATAAGAGCAAAATTTATGGTTATTTAGGAGTTGGCACAAAGGCAGACTGTTGCTGGAAAAAGAAAAAGAAATACAGGTGGGAAATAGAAGCTTCGACAAAGGCCCATACTATATGGTGGTGTGGGAGAAAAATTAAATAGTATCTGAAACCAGCTACTCCTCTCTTTTGAATCCTTCTCGTTTTATGGCTGTGGAGATGACGGAAACAAGTATTCTGGTCATTTCGAAAGCCTTTTCTATCTTGTACAAATGCTATCGTTTCCAGGAGCTGGCAGTTATAGGGATAAGTAGATGTGTGGTAATCTGGGTGATAACCCATCAGTATGGCTGGGGACGAGGTGCATTTAAAAATGTGTACACATACATTATGGATCAGAATAAGGGAAGAGAAGAGTCACATTATTCCTCCTCAGTAGACCTTACATAATGGCAGGGCCTGTCTTCCCAAAAATTTAGGGTGTGGGCAAAACACACCCTTAATCTTTGATTCGGGTAGTAATGTGGAATTCTGGTGCAGGCTTAAAGTCAGTCCATAGTCTCCCTTAGGAAATACTGCTAATCATTCTTCTTCCTCCTCCTCCTTTTCTTCTTTGTTAAGTAAGTACTCTTCTTTCTTTTCTTTCTCTCCTTTCCTCCCTTCCTTGTGCTAGGAATTGAACCCAGGGGCATTCTACCTTTGAGCTACACCCCCAGTCCTATTTTATTTTTTTTTTTAATCTTGAAACAGGGTGTCACTAAGTTACTGAGGCTGGCCTTGAACCTGCAATCCTCCTGTCTCAAGTACTGGGATTACAGAGGTGCGTGACCATGCCTGGTTTTAATTTCTTTTACTAGAAGAATGAGAAGGCTTCTTGTCCTGCTTTTGGCATTATTTGTGATTAAAGCATTTTAAGAAATTTTTTTCTTTTGCAGTACTGGGGATTGAACCTGGGGCATTCTACCTCCAAGCTCTACCCCAGCCCTATTTTTTGTTCTTTATTTTGAAACAGGGTCTCACTAAGTTGCAGAGGGCCTCACTAAGTAGCTGAGGCTGGCCACGAACCCAGATCCTCCTGTCTCCGCCTCCCAAGTACTGGGATTACAAGCGTGCGCCACCACGCCTGCTGGGATCGCAGGTTCGCGGACAGCCTCACTTAGTGAGACCCTCTGCAACTTAGTGAGACCCTGTTTCAAAATAAAGAATAACAAATAGGGCTGGGGGTGTAGCTTGGAGGTAGAAGTCCCTGGGTTCAATCCCCAGTACTGCAAAAAAAAAAAAATGTTTTGATTTTGACTCATTGTTGGGCAAGCAGTATCTAGAAGTACTTGTATTTATTGAAAAAATACATAGCTTTAGTATTTCATGATGTAAACTATTTTCAAAATACCATTTATTTTAGCTGCACCAGTAACTCACTATATGACTTGGGCATACAAAGTTAACTTAAATGTGCAGCCATCTCCCATTATGAAATAGGAATATTACTACTACTACTACTACTACTACTACTACTATTACTACTACTACTACTATATACCTTATCAGGCTCTGCATGAAAAGGCATTTTATACTTTATTTTGAAACCGGGTCTCACGAAGTTGTGGAGGGCCTCACTAAGTAGAGAGAGAGAGACAGGGAGAGAGAGAGAGAGACAGGGAGAGAGAGAGATAGAGAGAGCTGAGGCTGGCCGTGAAACCGGATCCTCCGGTCTCCGCCTCCCAAAGTACTGGGATTACAAGCGTGCGCCACCACGCCCGGCCTAGGCATTTGCTTCTATTTCCATGATATTGTACATTCTAGAATGCCCACTTTCTTCCCCATGAAATTGTTTATCTCTTTTACTGACTTTGTTTCGGAAATCTTCCACCTACTTCTATTTAGTCCTTTTTATAAGTATCACCTCAACAAGATACATATACAGTGTTCATTAAAATTTTTTAACATGTCTCCCTGCTAAGGACCCCATTTAATTGTGCTTTCTCCTAACTACAAATGCTCAAAACTCTCCAAGGGCAGGGGTCATGGCCTTCTTGGTATCTCCCCATCATACTTATTTCAATCCTCTGTTCTGAAAAAGAAACACATTAAATTTGAAAAATTGAATATGAACATAATCTTTTGCATTATTTCATAAAATGCCAAGCAAAACTCCGGACACATGATCATACAATTTTATCATCATTTGCAGGTAATACTACTTCTGCATGTGCCTGTTTAGTAGTCCTAAGAAGTTATTTCTCTTTTTTTGTAGAGTGCCAGAGAGCCAGAGCCATGATAGAAGAAAACACAGAAAAAGCTGTGGATCCATCTGTTTCTGATCTCTGTCTTTCTCTCTTTTTCTTTCCTGTTTTTCTGGTGCTGGGGGTTGAACCCAGGGGCATTCTATCTCTGAGCTATACCTCCAAACTTTTTATTTTTTATTTTGAAACAGGTTCTTACTAAGTTGCTGAGGTTGGCCTCGAGCCTATGACCTTCCTGTCTCAGCCTCCCAAGTACCGGGATTACAGATGTGCGCCACCATGCCCAGCTCTGTCTCTTTTTAACAAGTTTGCCTTACAACTTTGTCATTTACATTTTCCATCACATCTGATAGACTTTCATCTTTATTAACAACTTTACTGTGACTTCCAAGTCTTCATAGTTTGAATTTCCTCTTAATTCTCATTCTTTTGTATTTCATTAGTTAGCAAGTATTCATGGAGGGCCTGATGTATGTTTAATGTTAGGCTAAGGATAATTGGAAAATCCCTACTTAGCAAAAAGTAATTGGTAAGAAAATGGAAAGCAAGCTAACGACTACCTGAAGAGATTTGCTTTGCATTTTGTTGTGTGGGTAACGCTTTGAGGACAATTCAAGAGAACGCCTAATAGAGTATGATTTCACAGTGAAACAGTCTATATGACTGTCTTGGGAGAAAAATGGGACCCTCTTAAGTTTTGAGTCCAAGAATGAAACACTATAATTGTCGTGTGTGTGTGTGTGCGTGTGTGTGTGTTTCTGTGTGTGTGTGTTTCTGTGTGTGTGTGTGTGTGTGTGTGTGTGTGTGTGTGT
>PVJS01045567.1:0-16182 GCA_004027185.1 Glis glis
CAGCCTCAGCTCTCTCTCTCTCTCTCTCTCTCTCTCCTTAGTGAGGCCCTCCGCAACGTCGTGAGACCCGGTTTCAAAATAAAGCATAAAAAAATAGGGCCGGGGGTGTAGCGTGGAGGTAGAACGCCCCTGCATTCAATCCCCGGTACCGCAAAAAAAAAAAAAAAAGATGTTTTAGAAGGGGTTCCTGGCAATAACCTCTATGGGTCAGTAGACACTGAGTTCAACATTTTCTAGAATAATAGTAATAGTGTCCAAAGTGGAGTCCTTACCACTTAGGAGCACCTTTCCCAGTGTTTGTAAGCCCTGTCCTGTAACTGTGAAACATCTCAGTCTCTGTCAGACTCCAGATCCTGGACTTTCGCCACAATCTGGTGTTTTGTTCTGTACTAACCGGGGCCCAAAATATGGATGCTGTTAGGAGGAACATGAGTACACTTTTCTGGGTTCTCTGCACAGTATAGACAGGAGCCATCCAGTGAGTACAGCAATGATGGACACATCCCTATGCATGTTGCCCAGTATGACACCCGCTGGTCACACGTGACTACAGTCACCCAAGATGTGGCCAGTGGGACTGAGGAACTGAGTTGTCACGTTTAATTTAAAGGCTAGTGGTTCTGTATTGAACAGTAAAAGAATAGCCTTGTTAGAAGGAATATAGAGACCAACAAACAGTATTTCAGTACAACACTGAATTTGTTCCCCTGGCGAGAAAGCCACATTGCCCAGTGGGTCTTCACACGTTGAAAGGGGGAAAAGGAGGAAGTTCACCAAATTGGACGTGATTTGGAGTTGAGAACTCCGGGTGACGCTGCAACTGATCACCGTCTCTGTTACTGATCTTCAGGTTTCCAGTCTCCAGTGCTGGGAGGCTTCCGGCACATCTAGGTCCGATGGCGTGAGTTTCCGGCAGACTTGGCTGCAGTGTGCTTGTGCTGGTGAGCTGTGAGCTGGGCTTCCTTAACCCCTCTTCACACTTCACCCCAGCCCCCTCTTGTCTAATAGCTCTGTGACCTTGGTAAGTCACTTCACCGCTCCTTGCCTCAGTCTCATTTGTAAAATGGGGAGAGAAAAGATACATCCTTCACAGAGTTTTTATGAGGACTAAATGAGTTAATCCCTGAAAAACGCTTCAAACAGAATCTTAACAAGTAGTGAGGTAGAGGTCTCAAATGTTTATTGTTAAATAATTCATCTTAGCCGGGCGTGGTGGCACACGCTTGTAATCCCAGTACTTGGGAGGCTGAGACCGGAGGATCCAGGTTCGCGGCCAGCCTCAGTTACTTAGTGAGGCCCTCCACAACTCAGTGAGACCCTGTTTCAAAATAAAGAATAACAAATAGGGCTGGGGGTGTAGCTCAGAGGTCAAATGCCCCTGGGTTCAATCCCCAGTACCGCAAAAAAAAAAAAAATTCATCTCTAGGTACTGTATTTGTTGGGCACTCCTAAATAGAATTGCTTTCTCAATTTTAATTTTGTTTCTTGCTGCTAATGTACAAGAATACGGTTGATTTTTGTGTGTGTGTGTGTGTGTGGTACTGGGGATGGAACCCAGGGGCCTTCTACCTCCAAGCTACACCCCCAGCCCTATTTTTTATTCTTTATTTTGAAACAGGATCTCACTAAGTTGCTCAGAGCCTCACTAAGTTGCTGAAGCTGGCTTCGAACCTGTGATCCTCCTGTCTCAGCCTCCCAAGTACTGGGATTATAAGCGTGTGTCACCACGCCCGGCTTACAGTCGATTTTATTTAAACTGTAACCTGCAACCTTGCTCAGGTCATTTGTTATTTCTTTTTTTTTTTTTTTTTTTTTTTGGTACTAGGGATTGAACCCAGGGGCATTCTACCTCTGAGCTACATCCCCAGCCCTTTTTTATGTCTTATTTTGAAGCAGGGTCTCACTAAATTGCTGAGGCCGCCTGCGAACCTGCGATCCTCCTGCCTCAGCCTCCCAAGTAGTGGTGTGCACCACCATGCCCAGCCATTTGTTAATTCTAGTTGTTGATATATAGATTCCCTGGGATTTTCTGTGGAATCAGTCATCTCTTCACAAGTTGGCAGTTTTGCTTCCTTTTTTCATTTCTTCATCACAGTGTCTAAAGGACCATGTTGCAGAAAAGCAACAACCATGAGCACCCCTGCCTTTCCTCAGTGTCCGTGGGTAGCACTCAGTCTTTCTCCACTGAGTGTGATGTGAGCAGTGGGCCTTGGTACATGCCCTTGATCAGGTGGCCCCATGCCCTTCTCTTCTGGGTGTGCCGTGGCGTCGTGTTTTCTTAATCCTGAGTGGGTGTCGTGATGGTGGCACGGGGCAGAGCCTGTCAGGATGGTAAGGTGTACAGGCTGGGTTCTGACTGCTGAAGTCACCTTGTGTTCCTGGGAGAAGCACTGCTGGGTCATGGTGAAGGGTCCTTTCCTTTTGCCGGATTCAGTTGAGTAATATTTTGTCAAGGGTTCTTTGCATCTGTATGCATGAGGAATATTTACTTATTTATTTTTGTATTTTGGTACTAGTTACATTGACCTTATAAAATGAATTGGATGGTGAGCTCAGAGGTAGAATGCCCCTGGGTTCAATCCCCAGTACCCCCCCAAAAAAATTCATCCCTAGGTACTGTATGTGTTGGGCACATACAGTACCTCCTCTTTTCTGAAAAAGTATGTGGGAAAGTGGTCATTTCTTCTTTGAATGTTTGATGGAATTTACCAAGAACACAACCTGAGTCTGGGATTTTGTTTTGGAAACGTTTTTCTCTAACAAGTTCAGTTTCTTGAGTGCAGGACTGTTTGTCAGCTTATTCTTGTATTTATTTGGCAAGTTGTATCTTATCATTCGTCGGAGTTGTCGAGTTTGTAAGAGGACTGCATAAGAAGGACAGGAGAACACCAGTGCCACTTCCCTATAAATCTAAAGTCACCTCAACACAGGCTTGTTTTTAAAAATGCTTTTACCGTAAAGGTAACAAGAGGAGGGCTTGTTTACTGTGGAGCATTGGGCAAATAAAGAAATCCAGCAAGGAGAATGGAAGCCTAGATTCAGAGAATGGATTTGCAAAGACAGAAAGAGAACCTTAGCATGAGCCTGTGTTGTTAGCGTGAGCCTGGGTACATCTGCCACGTGACGTGTTCACCAGCCCAGCAGCGCTCCAGACCCTGCGCTTTAAAGGTGTTTGTGGAGGTTCATCGCACAGGCATGATCCACGCTTGCCTCCGCCTCCGGCCCTCTCCTCCGCTGGGGGACGAGCCGAGGAGCAAATTCCAAGCTTTGCTCCAGGCCTGTTCCTTCTGGTGACTAGTGCCCATCCTGAAGCCATCAGGGGCCATCAAGTCGCCTCATTAGAGCAGAAATCTCCTGTCACTCAGGAAATGCCAGGGGGCTTAGTGGCTCTGGGTCAGACACTCCTATCTCTCTCTCCCATCACTCAGGAAATTGCAAGGGTCTGGGAGTTCTGTCAGGAACGGGGCAGAGACCGAGCAGATACTGCTGGTCACAGCACAGTGTGACAGTCGCTTCTGCCGCTGTGTGCATGCGTGGCGGGCGGCTCAGCCCGTCCTCACCTGCCCTGTCCGTTTCCGAGTGAGAAGACTAAGGCAGCAGGTGCACGGCCTTCCCTAGGTCACACCGAGTAAGTGGCAAAGGTGGGAGTTTATTTCCAGAGTCGGGGTGCGTAGCCGCCACGCTCCCGTTTTTAATACTCTTATCTTCCAGTTTGATGATTTTAAACTGTGCAGGATTAGCGCATGCAATAACATTGGAGCAAATAGGAGCTTTTATTTTGAGGTAAATTTTTTTTCCAATACTGGGGATTGAACCCAGAGGCATTCTACCTCTGAGTTAAACCCCCAGCCCTACTTTTCATTCTTTATTTTGAAACAGGGTCTCGCTAAGTTGCAGAGGGCCTCACTAAGTAGCCGAGGCTGGCCGTGAACCCAGATCCTCCCGTCTCAGCCTCCCAAGTACTGGGATTACAAGTGTGTGCCACCACGCCCGACTATTTTGAAGTAATTTTGACGCGAGGTTTAGATGGCCTTTTCATATTTTCATTAAGCAGATACGTGAGATTCCCCAGGGAGGTACGTCCAGGGTTGTGGGGTAGTTAATGAGTTAAGTCCTGCCCTACACCTCCAACAGGATGCTGGGCACCAGAGGACGTCACATGCTTCAGGGTGGAAAATAGCAGGTGCCTCGGTTCATTTGTCTGTCTCACCCACAATCCAGATTCCACCACGTGCCAGGCGCTGTGCTGTGGCTTCAATTTGGTGTTTGGGTATCTCATTTTGCCTATTTGACTTTTTTAGGGGACCATGACACCTGTGGGGCTCTTCTTGGCAAGATCCCGGGCTGTGTGGGAGGGCCTGGCACGGCGGACTCCGTCTACGCGGGTGGGCCCCGAGCCTGGCCGTCCCTGTCCACAGCAGGCTTCGCCCAGGTCACTCTCAGCGGGCTGTGCGGACCACACCAAGCATCAGGAGCGCCCCGGAAAGAAGCCGCTGTCTGAGAAAAAACTGGTGAGGTTCTCAGCCGCGAGCGCCCACCGCAGGCTCCCTCTTGGAAGGCAGTAGCATTGTTTTGAGCTCTTTTTATCTGTCTTCGTTTTTCCAGATCATGTTACTGAAAGGACAGGTAGGGCTTCTGAAAAGGGGCTGTGTGCCATCCCAGGCAGCAGCCCAGGGAGGGCCAGGGTGCCTTGGTGGGCGCAAGAGCACCCTTTCCCTAGGGGCGGGGGGTAGGGCCACTTGCCAGTATTAGCCTGTGTAGCTGACATGTCTGTTGTGTATTTCTTTAATATGTATGAATCATTTTTAATTTAAAATTTCTGGGGAGAAATGAATCTTTGATTTTATAGTTCCTTAAGCCTTATATGTTTTTCTTGTTCTGTTTACCAAAACTATTTTTTCTCTGTATGTGTATGGTGCTGGAGATTGAACCCAGGAGCATTCTACCTCTGAGCTACACCCCAGCCCTACTTCTTATTCTTTATTTTGAAACAGGATTTCGCTAAGTCACAGAGGGCCTCACTAAATTGCCGAGGCTGGCTGCAAACCTGCTATCCTCCTGTCTCAGCCTCCCAAGTACTGGGATTACAAGTGTGCACCACCACGCCCGGAGTACCAAAACTGTTCAAAATGTGAATGGTCAGCCGGGCATGGTGGTGCACGCCTGTAATGCCAGGGAAGCTGAGATAGGAGGATGCAGGTTCGAGACCAGCCTCAGCAACTTAGCGAGACCATGTTTCAACGTAACAAATAAAAAGGGCTGGGGGGTAGCCCAGAAGTAGAATGACTCTGGGTTCAGTCCCTAGTACCAAAAACCACCACAACAAAAAAAACCACGGTATTCATCTGGTTAGTTAATTCTGATTCTTTAGGCAGGTTTTTCCTGCCTTGGGGGCCTGAAGAGAAACCTCCTCTCAGAAAAGGGCTCTGCTGTGCATCCCTGCATTTTACAGATAAGCCCCAGCAGTCAGGTGACAGAAAACACTCTCCTCCAAGCTGAAAGCTTGGCGCTTGTCCAGGAGGAATTCTGCCTCGTTCCCACTGCGTCCTGGGAGCTAGAACTTTCCCAGTAGTGGAGGCCTCCTACTTTGGTGATGTGTTCCTATTTGAAAGAAGTGAGCTAGACACTTTGTCCAAGGCATGTTCCTTCCACAGGCTATGTTCTCTTCAGGTTAGACCTGCTCAGTTCCTTTTTAAGATGCGTAGTCCATAACGACCACCTTTTGTGTCTGCCTCAGTTCACCTCAGCCTGCAAATTCTAGTGACTTGCGGGAACTAGTTTTTCTCTTTGGATTTTAGGAGAGATTAATACTGTTAACATCATTAACTTCTAATATTAATAACAAAAACGGCACATTTCAAACGGGTGCTTGGTCTCTTGGAAGGATATTGGAGTGTTGCTAACGTAGTGTGCTTCGTGCTCTCTGTAGAAAAAACACTTTGTGGACCATCGGAGAGTGCTTGTTCGTGGAGGAGATGGAGGTTCTGGTATGAGCTGCTTCCACAGCGAGCCCCGCAAGGAGTTCGGGGGCCCAGATGGAGGAGATGGCGGCAATGGTGGCCACGTCATCCTGAGAGGTACGTGCCCTGGTAGCAGCTGGGGAGGAGTCAGGCCTTCACTTCTGCAGGGGGGAAGTCCCATCTGTGACATGTTTTTGCAGTCATAGTGGATGTGGAGACAGCATTTTTACAAATTACATGGGTGTTCGTAAACAGTAAAGCTGGGCACAGTGGTGCATGCCTATAGTCCCAGCTACTTGAGAAGCTAAAGCAGGAACACGTTCGAGGCCAGCCTCAGCAACTTGGCAAGACCCTCAGCAACTTAGCAAGACCATGTTTCAAAATAATAAAAAAGGGCTGTGGGTGTAGCGCGGAAGTAGAATGCCCCTGGTTTCAATCCCCAGTACCACAAAAAAGGGGGAGCTGGGGATAGGGTTCAGTGGTAGGGTGCTTGCCTAGCATGCCCAAGGCCCTGGGTTTAATCCCCAGTACTGTAAACAAACAAACAAAAAGAAAAATGCACTAAAAACAGCAACTTTGAATATGTTTTTTTTTTAAATTTCAGGAACACAAAGTTTGCTCCCAGGAATCTTAACATGAGATAGTACACATCAAAGGATAAAATGTATATTACTGTCTAGTAAATGCTAAAAGGGCACTGATTGTATTCAGCACATGTTCAGCATAAATGTTTAGTAAGCTGGAAGCAGTAACATTCACAGAATAGTAAAATACAGCTTGGTTTTATGGATGGCATTATGAGTAACTTCAGATTTTTCAGAAATGGCATTGTTTTTTGAAGGAAATAGAACCTAGCTCTTGTTTTTTGTGGTACTGAGGATTGAACCCAGGGGCATTCTACCTCCAAGCTACACCCCCAGCCCTATTTTTTTATTCTTTATTTTGAAACAGGGTCTCACGAAGTTGCGGAGGGCCTTACTAAGTAGCTTAGGCTGGCCGCGAACCCGGATCCTCCGGTCTCAGCCTCCCAAGTACTGGGATTACAAGTGTGCGCCACCACGCCTGTCCAGAACTTAGGTTTTTTAAAAATTGGGTTGCTAGGGAGTAACCTCTGCTGCAGCTTCATCCCTTGTGGGTCTTAAAGTTCTTGAGCTGGACAAAGAACATTAGCCACAGCACTGGTCTCAACACAAAGGAACGCGAAGGTTCTTGCTCTAACTCTAGCTGACCAGCAAGTCAAGTCCCTGTCATCAGTCCTGTCCCAGTATCAGGGCTTCAATGGAGAAGATGGTGGCAGGAAAAACTGCTTTGGAAAAGGCGGTGCCATCCTCTACGTCCGGGTAAGCCAAAGCCGCTAGAGTGCTTGGTTGTCGTCAGGTCGGGGGCTACAAGGAGCACAGGTAGGGAACGGGAGCGGGCACGAGGCAGGCGGATGAAGGGTGGTTCCACCAGTGAAGCAACCCCACGTGGGGCCTCTGCATGGGTGTTGTGCCATGTGACCCAAGGCGATGGCCTTGAAGAGGGAGCCCGCAGCGCACACCCTCCTCCTAGCTCCCACCACAGCCACGCGAGTCCCGGGCCACCCCTAGACGGGCTGTTTTTCCTGGGCTTCAGTTGACCCAGTGTTTTAGAGACACTGCAAGTCACTTGCACAGTCTGACAGGCATGAGGCCAGCCCCATAAAACCCTTCAGGACCCGGATCTTTCCTTTGTGCTTGGTGGCTGTGAGAGGACAGGGTCGGCGGTGCTCCACCCCACCTTCCCCCGCGATGGTGGAACGTAACGCACGAACGCCGCCCTGCTTTTCAGGTTCCCGTGGGCACCTTGGTGAAGGAGGACAGTGAGCTCGTGGCCGACTTGTCCCTCCCCGGTGACGAGTACATCGCCGCCCTGGGCGGGGCAGGAGGCAAAGGCAACCGCTTTTTCCTGGCCAATGACAACCGCGCCCCAGTGACTTGCACCCCTGGAGAGCCAGGCCAGGAGCGCATCCTCCACCTGGAGCTCAAGACGGTGGCCCACGCTGGGATGGTGGGTCCCATGGGGGGACTTGCTTCTGCCCTGGAAGAGCACGCTTCACGGCTCATCTTTCCCATCATGCTGCTGAGGAGCCCGCGCATGCGTTCTCTCTGATCTCGGCCCAGAAACCCCATCTGGCCAGCCGCAGGCGCAGCAGTGACCCCATGCGACTCTCCTTACGGGGAGTCACATGGTGCCTCCGCTTTTTCTTCCAGGTTGGGTTCCCCAACGCTGGGAAGTCCTCACTCCTACGAGCCATTTCGAATGCAAAACCCACAGTGGCTTCCTACCCGTTTACTACCCTGAAGCCCCACGTGGGGGTCGTCCACTATGCAGGCCACCAGCAAGTAGCAGGTAGTGTCCAGAATCCTGCCCAGGCGGGTTTAGGTGATCCGAGCGACTCGCGAACATAATTATGTGACTCCTAAGTTTAGCTTCCTGTTTAAAATGTAGCATTGTTTTTCTTAATTAAAACTATTTTAGTGAGTTTGTTCTCTGTCAAAATTAGGATCGCCCCCGCCCCCTCCCCCGGAATCCATTGGTTTCAGTTCAGAGCTGTGAGTTTAGATTTCGAGCCTGGGAGAGGTTTCTTCTCTGCTCTGCTCTTTCGTCTGTGGGACTCGGCAGCATCAGTCATGGAGATGTGGGGTTTAAAGAGCTTTCCCTGTACCATTTTGAGAGAAGGAAACTTTTTTCCAGAAGATAATGTACCCATTAAAAATAGTAAGCCTGCTGGTAAGGTTATTCGTATAGCACTTTATATTTGCAAAATGCTCTATAATGGTTTCTATCAGTAATCAAATTATTAATAGAGTACAGGAAGCCGGTTTTCCTTTTTGGATCCTGTTTATAGTCAGAAATACAGGAATGTGTTAAATACGCCACATCAGATTGATCTGCCATTGTGCCTGTCACCCAAATATTTCAGAGCATTTTGCAGATTTGAAGGCTGAGATGCCTCTATGCGCAGCGGCCTGCTGAGTCACTAGGGTAAATGAACGGCTTTGGTTTCAAAGTGTTCCTTGAAGGAAAGTCCTAGAAGGCAGGGAATCTGGCCCCAGAGGTGGGCGCTCCTGTCAGCCTCAAGGGCAAAAGTTGTTCTGTGGGTGGGCCTCCCGTGACAGCGTGCTCTTGTCTCCTGCAGTGGCGGACATCCCAGGGATCATCCGAGGCGCCCACCAAAACAGGGGCTTGGGGCTCAGCTTCCTTCGGCACATCGAGCGCTGCCGCTTCCTCCTCTTCATTGTGGATCTCTCCCTCCCGGAGCCCTGGACTCAGGTTGAGGATTTAAGATACGAACTAGAGAAGTACGAAGAGGGCCTCTCTGAGAGACCCCACGTTATTGTTGCAAATAAGATCGACCTCCCACAGGCCAGAGCCAACCTGGCCCAGCTGCAGGCCCGCCTGGGGCAGGAAGTCATCGCCCTGTCAGCAGTGACGGGGGAGAACCTGGAGCAGCTGCTCCTGCACCTGAAAGTGCTACACGATGCCTACGTGGAGGCCGAGCTGGGGCAGGGCCGCCAGCCTCTCAGGTGGTAGTTAGTGGTGTGCAATGGCGCCGTGCCCAGAGCAGGGGGCTGCACGGGTGGTGGGCGAGCCTGGGCGGGGGGCACAGGCAAACCTGATTGTAAAATGTGGGTGGCTTTGAATGCATGACAGAAAGTGCTTGTAAACATTTGAGAGTGTCGGTGCTCCTGTCTTCCCGCCACCTCGGGGCTCCCCTGCCAAGGCGCCCCCACCCTCTGGCCTAGGACTCCCTCAGGTGGCAGAACATTCCGTGCCACCTGACACCAGTCTGCTCCCCGGTGCCTTGCTTGCCCGGCAGCCTCACTGACTAATTTGCTGAGGTTGACTCATTTGTGCTAATTAATACCCCTAATTAGGAGGAGGGCCACGCTGCTGGCTGCTGTTGGCAGTGCTGCTGCCGTGCACGGGCTCCCTCATGAGCGCCGCAGGACACGCAGCCAGAACCCGGTGCTATGGTGGAGGCAGCCCCTGCTCCGCAGCAGGACCCTCTGCTGCACGCCCAGGCGGACGCGACTGAGCGCACCCAATATCCGGCACCGTCGCGCCTGCTTTGTGGCCTGGTGCAGGCGAGCTTTCAGCTGAAGGTGATGTGAGCTGTGAGTTGTCAGCATTGTTCCCCAGGCAGCTGTGGCCCGGCAGGAGACATGTCCCCAGTGACGTGGGGTGAATTTTAGCACTGCTCGTTGGGAATTTGAAGAGAGCCCCTGGCCTGGGCCAGGCAGTCACCCAGACTTAGCAGCCTGCTTTCCCAGGCCGGACCACAACTGGAGAGCGTGGTCGCTCCTCTGGGTTCTGCGCTCTAGGAAGCAACTTCTCTTCCGTGGCAACTTCTTTGCCCAGGCACCTCGCTGAGCACAGGTGGGCACCGGGTAAGGACGGCCTGCCCCTCACAGTGCTCCCTGAGGCGCCTTCAGAAATGAGCCGCCACACAACTGCCTTAGGAGAGGTTGCCCACAGGGGTCCCAAATGAGCCGCGCTCAGGGCAGAGGTCCTTTCTGTTCATGGGGGTTGGGCAACCTGAGTAATAAGCCTGTGCCTTGGTCTTCAGGAGCAATTCGGTTTTGATCTAACATCAAATCTGCAACTAGAACACGAGGTCCTTTTACCCCAAGCTTTATTTTAATGTCTTATAATTTCAAAGGTCCTCGTGTTCTGGAAGCCAGGGATGGTCTTGCATCTATTTGCTTTCTCTTTCAGGCCACCACAAAGGGTTTCCTAGAGTCAAGCCGGGCCTGAGAGCCTTAATTACCATGGCTTTCATCTTTGTGTGGGCCCTGCGTACTCGGGGAGGGGGCACTTGCCCTGGAGCCCCCAGCCCCCGCCCTGCCTCCCAGAGGCTGAGAGGCCTTGGTCTGGGCCCACTCCAATTGAGGTTGTGTCCCTGGGACCCGCCAGTCGTCCTTTGCCACATGTCGCTCCTGTTGCCCAAACTTCCCTGGCGACAGGAAGCCCTGAGACTCCCCCTGTGCAGCCGGCTTCCTCCTCGACACTCTGTCCTTCCGGAGGCTGAAGCTGACTCGGTCTCCCCAACACTTACCTGGTTCCCACCTTTGGTTTTATATTCAGTTTTTACCAGTCTTGTTTCTAGATCAAGATTTAACTCATGCAGGGCCGGGCATGGTGGTGCACGCTTGTAATCCCAGTACTTGGGAGGTGGAGACCGGAGGATCCGGGTTCGCGGCCAGCCTCAGCTACTTAGTGAGGCCCTCCGCAACCTCGTGAGACCCGGTTTCAAAATAAAGTATAAAAAATAGGGCCGGGGGTGTAGCTTGGAGGTAGAACGCCCCTGGGTTCAATACCCGGTACCGCAAAAAAAAAAAAAAAAAAGATTTAACTCATGTACTGTAACTCACCCTTCTAAACTGTGCCGTTCAGTGCATGTTAGTGGACTCTCGGGGTTGTACAACGCACCGCTTCCAGAACATTTCATCCCAAAAGAAACCCTGCCCCGTTAGCAGACACACACACACACACACACACACACACACGTCCCAAGCACAGTGGTTCACTTTCTGTCTACATAAACTCGCGTCCTCTGGACTCTCCTGTCGCTGGGACCCAGCGCTAGGTGCCATCCGTCAGTCTTTCGTGGCTGCACAGGCCCTGTGCCGACCCTGAGGCCGAGGAGGGCTGCCGCTGCCTCTGATGCAGGGCCCTTGGTTCTCGGCTTGCCCAGCACCTGCCCTAGAAGGCGCCGAGTGTTTGCAGAATGAACAAGTGGTGGCACTAGGTGCACTGAAGTTTCTCTTAGTTTTTTGGGGGGGAGCAGCTACTGGGGATTGAACCCAGGGGCATTCTACTCCTGAGCTACATCCCCAGCCCTTTTTATTATTATTATTATTATTATTATTATTATTATTTTATTTGGAAACAGGGTCTCACTGAGTTTCAGAAGGCCTCACTAAGTTGTTGAGGCTGGCTTCGAACCTGCGATCCTCCTGTCTCAGCCTCCCATGTACTGGGATTACAAGCATGCGCCACCATGCCCATTTTTATTTTTTTTATTTTGAAACAGGGTCTTGCTAAATTGCTGAGGGTCTCACTAAGTTGCTGAGGCTGGTCTGGAACCTGCAATCCTCCTGTCTCAGCCTCTCAAGTACTGGGATTACAAACGGGCGCCACTACTCCCAGCTAGTTTGAGACATTTTTTGTCTCTGTGTGTGTGGTACTGGGGATTGAGCCCATGGACATTCTACCTCCGAGCTACACCCCTAACCCTATTTTTAATTTTTGTTTGAAACAGGGTCTTACTAGGTTAATGAGAGTCTTACTACTTGCTGAGGTTGTCCTCAAACTTGTGATCCTCCTGTCTCAGCCTCCCAAGTGCTGGGATTTCAGGCATGTGCCACCATGTCCGGCAATTTTTTTTTTTTTTTTTTTTTTTGAAACAGGGTCTTGTTGGATCTCACTAAATTGCTGGGGCTGGTCTGGAACCTGCAATTCTCCTGTCTAAGCCTCTCAAGTACTGGGATTATAGGTGTGTGCTACCACACCCAGTTAGTTTGAGACTTTTCTTTTTTTTTTTTTTTGCAGTACTGGGGATGGAACCCAGGGGCATTCTACCTCTGAGCTACACCCCCAGCCCTATTTTTTATTCTTTACTCTGAAACAGGGTCTAAGTTGCCACCACTCCCAGCTTAGTTTGAGACTTTTTAAAGGCAAATGGTGCTAAGACTCAGAAGTAGCACCACCCTGCCCCTCCTCTCTATCCCAACTCCATGCCCATCCCTCTCTTCCCCCCACCATTCCATAAGAGCTGGTCTGTTTCTAGAACTATTCAGGTCTCTGATAGCCATCTGGGCTGTTGCTGGCCTCTGCACGGTGGGAGAGGACTGAATGATCTCACGCCAGCACCCCCGCGCGGTGGTCTAGGGTCTGTACCCCAAGGGCTTGCTGGGCACAGGAGCCCTGTGCATGGTGGGCAGTCTGGAGCACACGTATGCCCCGTGTTGCTTCCCGGGTTCTTCTGTGCCTCTGGGTGTTTTTCGTCTTCCAACATCTGTCCCCACCGACTGGTGACATTTCTCAGACGCTCCAGCAAGCCGGCTTCCTTTTGTTCCCAGGAATTTCCTCCCAGAGTGTGGGCTGGCTGCCTGCCGGTGGCCAGGCACTCCGCAGTGGTACGTCGTGGCCTGCAGGGTCTTGCCTGCCCATGCCGGGCTCCCAGTCTCTTGCTTGAGTGCCCCCTCCTGTTGATAGTCGCCCCCCCCCCCCAGTGGTTCTGTGTGGATATCGGCCACAGGCTACAGCTTGGCTGCTCCCTGACCTTTCTGGAAGCAGATCTGAAGACGTGGACCGAAGCTTCAGGATGCAAAGTGTCCCTAAGTTTCCCAGCGTTCAGCCCTGTGCCCCACCCACAGGACTGGCACCCTCGATTCCAGGGCTCCCCATCTGCTGGCTGTGGAGGCCAGGCCTCCAGCTCCCACCGTGCTTTAGGGCACACGGGGCAGGGACTCCTGCCTCAGCTTGTGCTGCCAGCCACTGCCGGGTCTGTCCCAACCGCTGTGGCGGTCTCTAGTCCGCTCTTTCCTTGTCTTTGTGCATAGAGGTTCCCACCTGCCATGCTCCCCTCCTGTCATAGTGGAAATAGAAGCAAGCAGACACTCGCGGTTTTCAGGGGAAACCTAGGGGCTGACAGGCTTCCCAGCTAAACTAGAACCTACCCTACAAAAAGGTTCCCCCAAATTAAGCAGAGAGAAGCTGCAGGCAGCCGGTTGTCTCGATGGCCAATGGCCACGGGTCGTTAACTGCTCCTGGTTAAAGGGAGTCCACTTCCTGCCCTTCCTTCTGGGCTGCCTTCAACCTGCCCTCACCCATCAGGTGGCACCGACTAGGCCTTAAGGGCCTTGCCACTCCTGCTCCGCGCTGGGCCCATGGTGTCCAGCAAGTGGCCCCGCCATGCTGGCCTGGCAGCGAGGTTCCTGTGGAGCCAGAGGAGCTGTCAAGTTTGGAGCAACAGCAGCACTCCCTCCAGGCTCTGCAGGTCGCGACCTGGGACAGAGGCGCCAGAGGGCCAGCCCCTCTCCAGGCTCTGGGTCCTTCCTGCCCCTTTTCAGCACCAGTGGCTCCTGGTGTCCTTGGCTTGTGGCTGCCTCGCTTATACCTCTGCCTCTGTCTTCACGTGGCATTTCCCAATACGTCCCTCCACCCTCCTCTCCTTAAGGACACTAGTCTGTGGACTTAGGGCCCACTCCAAATCCAGATTGCCCTCCCTTGAGGTTCCTAGTGCTGCATTCACAGATTCGTTCCAGACAAGGCAGGACCCTGCAGTCCTGGGTGGACGTGAGCCGGGGGCGCGCTCCTCGGCCTGCACAACATCCCTTCTCATTTTGAGGTGCATGCTTACGGAGGGCATCGTGTGCTGGGTTTGGACATGCACGAGCCTCTTACTTCCCCTCTTCTGGTCAAGACATCGGCTCCACCTTGGACCCAACCAGAACCTGGCTCTTCTCTCGGGTCATCACAGCAGCCATCTAACAGGCCCCTGGCCTATGCCGGGCCCTTCATCTTCCCGCGTGGTGGCTGCAGGACCCTGCGCATCACAAATCCCCCTGCCCTCTTGTGAGACAGCTCCCACTGCCACTCGCTGTTCCAGCCACACTGGGGACGCGGCCTGGACTGCAGCCTCTTGCTGAGCCCTCTCGCCACTGCCCTTCCCAGAGACCCATGACATGCCCTAGGAGGAAAGCAAGAACAGCCTGCCCACCCTCACGCACGGCCCGCCCCTCTGGTAGCTGCTTGAACAAGGCCTCCTTTGCGCTGGGCCTGACACCTGGGCCAGCTCCTGCCCCAGGGCTGGACATGAAGGGTGTGCATGCTGAGGATATGCGCACGTGCAGACGTGCTGAGGTATTTACCAGAGGGTGCCCAGCTGGAGACCATGGAGGGGGACGCCGGGCCGCAGGAAGAGGGAGCAAGCCCTGTGTGTGGAGGCTGCGGGGGAGCCGGGCCAGCGGAAAGGCCAGCCACAGGGATTCTGCTTGCGGAGCTGGCAGGGCTAGAGCTGGATGAGACTCAGCGGTGGTCAGGGGCAGGGAGGGGCTGCGGCCAGGTAAAGGCAGCTGGAGGGATGAAAAAGCCTTAGAACTTAGCGTGCAGCTGGGGTGTGGCTCAGAGGTAGAGTGCTTGCTTGGTGTGTGCTCGAGGCCCGGTTCATCCCCAGCATCAAAAACCAAGACCGCACTGCTTCATGGGCAAGTTTTGGTGGGAAGGCAGACGCTCTCGTGATGGATGGGAGTGATAGGTGCTTAGCGAGCATGTGTGCATGCCACTGAACTGCGACTGAAACATGGCCAAGTGGTAAGTTTATGTTGTGCGTTGTATTTTATACCACGATAAAAAAAAACTGCTAGGACTAAACACATACATGACACCAAGCACATGGGTGTGGGCAATATGCTTGTGGAGTATATGGCTAAGGGATGGGTGCCAGGCTCCTGCTGTGGCCCTGCAGTTCCTGACAGTTCTGCCCGAGGTTCCACTGGTGAAGGGCAGAAGGGTCTCTGTATTGTCATGTCCCACAGCATGTGAATATACAACTACCCCAAAAGAAAGAGCGAAGCCAGAGCCGGGCGTGGTGGCGCACACTTGTAATCCCAGTACTTGAGAGGCTGAGACAGGAGGATCGCTGGTTCGCAACCAGCCTCAGCAATTTAATGAGGCCCTCTGCAACTTAGTGAGACCTTGTTTCAATATAAGAAATTTAAAAATAGGGCGGGGGGTGTGTCTCAGAGGTAGAAAGCCCCTGGGTTCAATCCCCAGTACCACAAAAAAACGGGGGGGGGCAGCCAGGTGAGATGGTGCACAGGTGTTAATCCCAGTACTTGGGAGGCTGAGACAGGAGAATCACAGATTCATATCCAGCCTCAGCAACTTGTGAGGTCCTCTGCAACTTAGTAAGATCCTGTTTCAAAATAAAAAAATAAAATAAAATAGGGCTGGGGGTATAGCTCAGAGGTAGAATGCCCAGTACCAGCCGGGCATGGTGGCGCACGCTTGTAATCCCAGTACTTTGGGAGGCGGAGACCTGAGGATCCGGGTTCGCGGCCAGCCTCAGCTCTCTCGCGCTCTCTCTCCCTGTCTCTCTCTCTCTCTCTACTTAGTGAGGCCCTCCGCAACTTCGTGAGACCTGGTTTCAAAATAAAGTATAAAAAAATAGGGCCGGGGGTGTAGCGCGGAG
>PVJS01045568.1:0-16180 GCA_004027185.1 Glis glis
GGGTTTCCTTCCCGCGTGTGTTCGGTAGGGTTTCCTTCACGCGTGTGTTCGGTAGGGTTTCCTTCACGCGTGTGTTCGGTAGGGTTTCCTTCACGCGTGTGTTTGGTAGGGTTTTCTTCACGCCTGTGTTCGGTAGGGTTTCCTTCACGCGTGTGTTTGGTAGGGTTTTCTTCACACGTGTGTTTGGTTTCCTTCACGTGTGTGTTTGGTAGGGTTTTCTTCACATGTGTGTTTGGTAGGGTTTTCTTCACGCGCGTGTTTTTTAGAGTTTGGACTTCTTGATGCCTCTGTCACTGCGTGGGACAGGGCTCCAGGGACTGTCGGTCTCGTTTGGGTGATGGCCTCCAGGAAGGAAGGCCCATCTGGAAGTCATTGGGACCCTGGGGTTCACATGGTCATGTTCTGTTGGAGGGATCCGCTGGCCTGCTGGGGCTCGGGGTGGAGGCAGGAGGAAGGACATCCTGTCCCCAGGTCTACCCTTCGCCGCAGCATGTCTAGTGGGTCCCAGCTAGTCAGTCAGTTTATTCCACAAGGACGTGCAAAGCTCCCCTGGTGCTGGGCAGTGTTCCGGATGCTGGGGTCAGCAGGGAAGTGGACTGACGGCGCCCCTCCCTCAGGGAACTCCAAGTTGTTACTTTAATGTTCAAAGTGGTGAAGGGAGGTTTGGGAAGCAGCTCTGTTCATGTGTAGCCACTAACTCCACGTGGTGGCCTGGAGCAGTCCCTGTCCCTTGGTTCCCACTTGTGAAGTCTTGGTGCCTGTGAGTCCCCTAGTGGGGTGGGGGGCAGATGGCAGGGCCAAGGAGCTGGGTAGGAATGAGGGCTGTGGAGCCTCTGGGAAGTGTGAACCAGAAATGATGGGACAAGGCCAGGCATGGTGGTGCACACTTGTGATCCCAGTAGTTGGGAGGCTGAGACAGGAGGATTGCAGGTTTAAGGACAGCCTCAGCAAATAGTGAGATTCTCAGCAACCTAGCAAGACCCTGTTTTCAAAACAAAAATAAAGATTGGGCTGGATGGTGGAGCTCTGAGGTAAAATGCCCCTGGGTTTAATACCCAGTACCCTCCCCCCCTACACACACACAAAAGATGGGACAAACTGGGCACCTGTAATCCTAGTACGTGGGAGAAGATTGCAGGTTCGAGGCCAGCCTCAGCAACTTAGCGAGAACGTGTTTCAAAATAAACTAGGGCTGGGGGTGTAGCTCCGAAGTAGAAAGCTCCAGGATTCAATCCCCAGTACCACATACAAAAAATAAGTAAATAAATAAAAAAGGGGTTGGGGGTATAGCTCAGATAGAATGCCCTGGGTTCAATCCTCAATATAGGAAGAAAGAAAGGAAGGGAGAGAGGGAGGGAGGGAGGGGAGGGAAATAAATACATAAATAAATAAATAGGGGCAGGGCGTGGTGGTGCATGCTTATAATCTCAGTACTTGGGAGGCTGAGACGGGAGGATCACAGGTTCGCGGCCAGTCTCAGCTACTTAGTGAGGCCCTCCGCAACTTAGGAGACCCTGTCACAAAATAAAGTATAAAAAATAGGGGCTGGGGGTGTAGCTTGGAGGTAGAATGCCCTTGGGTTCAATCCCCAGTACCGAAAAAAGTAAAATAAATAAATAAATAATAAATAATTACAAATGAATGAATGAATGAATGAATGGACAAGCTGGGCACAGTGGTGCATGCCTGTAATCCAGGTACATGGGAGGCTGAGACAGGAGGATCACAGGTTCAAGGACAGCCTCAGTAATTTAGCAAGACCCTGTTTAAAAATAAAAAAGAAAAAGAGCTGGAGGTTTAGCTTGGAGGTAGAATGCCCCTGGGTTCAACCCCAGTACCAGAAGAAAAAAGAGAAGAAACGATGGTCCAAGAAAGGGCTAGAGAAACTGGATGGAGGGTTGGACATAAAGGCTGGAGGCAGGGAGGCCATTTTGGAGGCTGTGGCTGCTGTTTGGGATCCAGATCGGGGTCCGCATGGAAGGTCCAGATGAGCCAAAGAACAGAGACGAGGCCCCTTTGCATCAGGCTGGCAGGACAAGGTGCTCAGCCCTTAGTGGGGGGGGCAGAGGGAGGATTTGGGGCCAGAAGACAGCGTGGCAAGCACGTGGTGGGCGTCTTGCCCCATCCTGCACCCTTAGACATCTCAGTTCATCTCTGGGTGAGCGGAGCCTCGCAGCTGTCAAAGGCAGCACCCCTGGTGGCCGCCGTCAGCTGGTGGCGCTGGCCTTGAGCTGGAGCTGCTTGTCACCCCTGGGCTGGCAGCGCAGAGTTGACGGGCTGTGAGCGGAGTGCTTGGCCGGCATACAGTCCATGATGAGAGCCCCTGCGTGCCAGGGATCTAGCAGCAGACAAGACACAGCTGGCTCCTGCCCACGTGGCACCTGCAGTCTCGTGTGGGCCCGGGCATTGAGTGTCGGGTTGTGGCAAGCAAGTGCTGGTGTGATTGTGAGGTAGCAGGTTTTGGGAAGGGCTGCCTTAGTCAGGGGTCCAGGGCAGATGACCTTGCTAAGATCTGTGCCGGCCAGCCCCGTGTCCAAGGCAAGAGGAACAGCAGGTGCAGAGGCCCGAGGCACGAGCACGCTGGAGATGCTCAAGTGACTGAAGGAGGCGCACGCGGTTGGAGCGGAGTGAGGAGGGAGTGCAGGCAGGAGCCGGGTGGCTGGGCGCTGAAGGTCGCCACGGAGGCCAGGAGCTTGCATGATGCCAGGTCGTGGGGTGGAGACTGGCAGGGGCAGGGAAGGGCAGCCCCTTGCACCTTTGGGCCCTGTCCCCAGCCTCAAGTTCTGCTTCCTGATGGCAGTTCTGAGTTCCTCTGCCCCCCTCCCCACACCTTCCATCCTCCTCAGCCTCAGCCCCAGCTCGTCCTGGAGTGAGTGAGCAGTCTGGCTGGGCCTGGAGCCAGATGTCCTTTCACTTGTGACTTTGGACAAGCAGCTCGACCTCTGGGTGAGACGGAGGGTGGAGGTGTTACAGGGTAAACGCACATCGGCCGCTTGACATGGTTCTAGACACGTGGAAGCTGCTCAGTGGTGCTGGTGTGACTGTCCTGCTGCTGCTGTCAGCAGGCAGTATCACGGGGCGGGGGCGCCTGCTCCGAGGCCGCATGACCGCCTCCCCTGTCTTTCTGCAGAGGTACAGCTGAAGCCCAAGCACCAGCCCTACAAGCTGGGCCGCCAGTGGCCGGAACTGCTGCTGCGCTTCACCGACGCCCCTGACGACGACGTGGCCATGGGTCAGTGCTGCCGTGGGCAGGGGCAGGGCCTGCATCTCCCCCAGGCTTCACCAGCCCCGGGGAAAGGTGGGCCGGGAAGGGCAGCAGGCAGAGACAGCTATGCAGCCTGCTCTCCAACGGCTCTCAGTTGTGAGCATTTTCTCAGTAGCTCTGGGGGAAGTTGGGAACTGGGCCTGGGCCAGTCAGGGATGAGGGCAGGGCTGGGTGGAGCGGGGTGGCCAGGCAGTGACCCCAGCCTGTCT
Organism: Glis glis; assembly: GCA_004027185.1. Taxonomy (NCBI): domain Eukaryota; kingdom Metazoa; phylum Chordata; class Mammalia; order Rodentia; family Gliridae; genus Glis; species Glis glis. The sequence continues at coordinate 3,475 of PVJS01045568.1, forward strand.
CCCCAGATGAGCCTTCCCTGCAGTTCCGAAGAAACGTGTTCTTCCCAAAGCAGCGAGAGCTCCAGGTGAGGCAGGGAGCCCGAGCAGCGCCACCCAGGTCCTGTGCCCAGCCTCCCCTTGTACCCAGGCCCCTGGACGTTCGCGCCTTGCTGCGACCCAGCTAAGCAGCCTCTGGCCCACAGATCCAAGATGAGGAGGTCCTGCGGCTGCTCTACGAGGAAGCCAAGGGCAACGTGCTGACGGCGCGGTACCCATGTGACGTGGAGGACTGCGAGGCGCTGGGCGCCCTGGTGTGCCGTGTGCAGCTCGGGCCCTACCAGCCTGGCCAGCCTGCAGCCTGCGCCCTGAGGTGAGGGCAGCCTGACCTGAGGCAGGAGCACCCATGGGGGAGGTTGCCCCCAGCATCACACCTCTGAGTGCTCCTAGGTCCTGCAAGGTGGGCACAGTCTTGGAGTCAGGAGGCCTCAGGCCCACACACTCTCACTGTGTAGCCTTGGGCAAGTCCCTCCACTTCTCTGAGCCTTCTTTTCCTCATCTGCTCTGGGTAAAGGGACGTCTAAGTGGAGTCCACAGCCTAAGAGGCCCCAGATGTACATGGGGTAGAACCCAGCCTCTGGCTGAAGTCAGAAGGAAACTGGCACTGGGTGTGGTGCACACTTGTAATCCCAGTACTTGGGAGGCTGAGACAGGAGGATCGCAGGTTTGTGGCCAGCCTCGGCAACTTGTGAGGCCCTAAGATGGGAAAGTAGTTGCATTTACACTGGGATCCTTTCCTACTTTGTGCGCATGTGTGATGGAGGATGCCTAGTTTTCATGAACCTATCCTGATTCTAGGTTGGTGCTTTGACATCTTTATCTGGCAGAACAACACATTGAGGATATTAGGCCACTCGCACCAGTTTTTGGTTGCAAAAATTCCCCTAAGCTAGTCATGGTGGCACACGCCTGTAATTTGAGTAGTTGGGAGGCTGAGACAGGAGGATTTCAGGTTCAAGGCCAGCCTCAGCAACTTAATGAGACTCTCATCAATTTAGCTAGACCCACCGGGCGTGGTGGTGCACGCTTGCAATCCCAGTACTTGGGAGGTGGAGACCGGAGGATCCGGGTTCGCGGCCAGCCTCAGCTACTTAGCGAGGCCCTCTGCAATTTCATGAGACCCGGTTTCAAAATAAAGTATAAAAAATAGGGCCGGGGATATAGCTCAGAGGTAGAAAGCCCCTGGGTTCAATCCCCGGTACTGCAAAAAAAACTTAGCGAGACCCTGTTTCAAAATAAAAATAAAATAGGGCTGGGGGTGTAGCTCAGTGGTAGAATGCCTCTGGGTTCAATTCCCAGTACCATACACACACACAAAAAAATTCCCCTAAACCGGGTGTGGTGGCACATGCCTATAATCCCAGTACTTGGGAGGTTGAGACAGGAGGATCACAGGTTCAAGGACAGCCTCAGCAACTTAGCAAGACCCCGTTTCAAAATTTAAAAAAAAAAGGCTGAGGGTATAACTCAGAGGTAGAAAGCTCATGGGTTTAATCCTAGTACAAAAAAAAAAAAAAGCTTCCTTAGCTCAGAAATCCCATGTCCTGCCTCAGTGGCACAGACATTGCTCTGAAACCCTCCTGCCAGTCTGGTCCCTGCTGTGAGCAGCTTCCAGCTCTCTTCTTGGCCTCCCCGCCTTTACTTCAGGCCTCCCCTGCAGGCCTGGGTGCCTCCCCTGCAGGCCTGGGTGCTTCCCCTGCAGGCCTGGGTGCCTCCCCTGCAGGCCTGGGTGCCTCCCCTGCAGGCCTGGGTGCCTCCCGGGCCTTCCTTCATTCACCAAGGCCCCTGGCCTTACAGGAGAGGCGGGAATGTCTCCACAGTCCCGGTGCACCATGGGTGCTTAAAGTGCTGTGTCTCCTCTCCTGGGGGTGAAGACTAGGCCTGGTGGCGCCTGTACTTGTCCCCCTGCCAGCGTGGAGGTGCTTCTGTGCGGTCCAGGGTGCCAAGTGGGAGGGAGGCCACGGCCATGCAAAGGGCACCCTAGGCCAGGCAGTACTGGCAGGAAAGGCAGGAAGGCGGCCGGGGCTCCTAGGCAGCAGGACAGAGCGGGGTAGGAGTGTGGCTTTAGACGGTGACCCTGGGCTGTCCTCCTGGGCCCCACTCAGTCCTGGGCCTGTCATGGAGAGCCTTGCCATGTTTTAGGGTTGAGGTAACTGTCACCTGGCACTGGTAGTGACATCACCATCCTCCTCTGTGAATACCGTGGGCACAGAGCAGGGGCGGTGCCACTTGCTGGTTGCAGAGGCAGACAGACAGGCTCCGGAGCCTCCCTGTGGAGGGGCCGAGAGTGACCCCACCTGTGTCAGGTGCCTGGTCTCCCCGCCCAGGCCTCTTACCCAGTCCCTTGCTCAGAAGTAGCTTATGTGTCCTCTTCCTCTGGGTACCCTGTTTTCTCTTAATGGGGGGAGCTCCCACCCTCCACACTCGAAAGGGGCCCTGCACACCAGGGGCTGGGCTGAGCAGGCCGCGTCTGGGAGGACGCAGTGGGGGTCTCTCTGGCAGTCATTGTCCTGGGCAGGGACCTCTGGCGCCTCCACTGGGCAGGGGAGGGCCCCGGTTCGCTCATATGCCCAGTTGGTCCCCAAGCCAGGCCACCTACCAAGCCCTGCCTTCCCTGTGAGTGTGACACCACACACTAAGTCCTTGTCACCTCTGGCAAGGCCACCGGCACCCACCTCCTTCCTTCCTCTACAGGGAGAAGTTGGACTCCTTCCTCCCTGCTCACCTCTGCAAGCGGGGCCACGGCCTCTTTGCTGCTCTCCGGGGTCGCGGCGCCAAGGCTGGGGCGGGTGAGCAGGGCCTGCTGAATGCCTACCGCCAGGTGAAGGACATGGTCGGCAGTGACAGCGAGCACGAGGCCTCCCTGGGCTCCCACTACCGCGCCTACCTCCTCAAGTGCCACGAGCTGCCCTTCTACGGGTGAGCAGCCCCTGCTCGTCTAGCGCCAGTGGCCCGCCCCGCTCCAGCTGGCTCTGTCCTCCGTGAAGCACTGTCCCGAGCTGGACCCCTGTCCTGCCCTTCTTCCCACCTGCGTGGTCACCTGGTCACTCTCCCTTCAGTCAGCTCTCACTCACACAGTCAACATACAACAGATAGCTGTTGCTCACCTACTGTGTGCCAGCCACTCTGCAAACACTGGAGGGGCCTCGTGAGCCAGCGACCTCGTGAGCCAGCGACCCCGTGAGCCAGCGACCCCGTGAGCCCTGCGTAGTGATGCTCACGTTCAGTGGGGGAGAGAGAGGGGAGGACAGAGGAAGAGGATTGACTGCAGGTGGGCACTGGTGGCAGCCAGGAGAGCAGAGGGGGCTGTGACAGTCCAAAGGAGTGGGAATGACAGAGGGGTGAGATGTCATCAGAGTCAGGAGAGGGTCTGAGGGTGGAGGCACCAGGATTTTGGAGGTACATGTGGAGTAGAGGAGTTGGGGGTGTACTTCAGAGGTAGAATGTCCCTGGGTTCAGTCCCCAGTACATTGTGCACACAAAAAGATTCTTTCAAAAGAGCTCATCTGTACTGTCCTGCTGCATGGAGAAAGCTAGAATTAACACGGGCTTTGGTTTAGCCAAGTGCGAGGGGTAAGGGTGAGCCGTAAGGAAGGGAGAGGACTTGGCCAGCAGGAGAGGAGGTCACAGCTGGGTGGCTGGGTGCCAGAGGCCACCACACCTTCCCTTCTCAGTCTTTTGTGTGTGTGTGTGGTGCTGTGGATTGAACCCAGGAGCATTGTACCTCCGAGGTACACCCCCAGCACTATCTTTATTTTTTGTTTGGAAACAAGGTCTCGCTAAGTTGCTGAAGCTGTTCTCAAACCTGCGATCCCCCTGTCTCAGCCCCCCAAGTACTGGGGTTACAGGCGTGCACCACCATGCCCGGCTCCCTTCTCAGTCTTAAACCTAGAAAGTTTCTCCCCTGGGCAGCCCTCACTGTTCCATGGGTCCCAGCAGGTCCCTGCTGCTGAAGGGCCTTTACCCTGGACAGTGGGAAGCTGGGCTCTGTGGCCTGGCCCTGCCTGAACACAGCTCACTCTATCCCCTGCCCTGGCTCACGCGCTTCCTCTGCCTTCAGTGCCCACATGCTCTGTGCTGTTGGTTCTGCTCCCTCCTGCTTGGCCCTCCTGTCCTGCAGGACCAGCCCAGGAAGCCTCCCTCTTCTCACCCCCTGTATCTCCATCCCCTGGGGCAGGTTTCTGTTTACCCTTCAGTCCCCCAAACAGCTGAAGCACCTCAGGGCCCAGAGCAGGTCTCCCCTCTTGTGCCGGGTGCCGGAGGGGCGGCTGACCCTGCTCCCCTCCCCAGGTGTGCCTTCTTCCACGGCGAGGTTGACAAGCCAGCCCAAGGCTTTTTGCACCGGGGCGGGCGCAAGCCAGTGACTGTGGCCATCAGTCTGGACGGTGTGCATGTCATCGACAACAGGGAGAAGGTACCACCCCCAGCTCCTTCAGGGTGACCTGAGCGGGTCTCAGTGGGGTGACAGGGAGTGGGGGTCTTGCCCAGGCTTCTGGTTCCCCGGAGCCGGGGTGGGGTGGGGGACTGGGAGCAGGGTGAGTGGACAGTCTGGGAGTGACCCTACTTTCTGCTAATGTCCCTGGGGCCCTGTTCATGCATCTTGAGGGCTTCCTTGGGTCAGCTCTTCCTGCCTGGTGCGCCAGGCTGGGTGTGGCCATGGCAGGGAGGAGGGTGCAGCTGGGGTCCCTGCCTCTGAGCGCAGGGAGAGCGGCAGCGCCTGGCTGCCTACCCGGTCAATGGAGACCAGCTGGTGGTTTTCCAAAAAGACCCCTCAGCTGGGAGCCCCCTGGGGATGTCCAAGTGCTGCTGATCCCTGCATTTGGCAGCTGGCTTACCTCTGGCTGCTGGCGTAGACGGCAGTGTCATCAGCCCTCCCTGTGCAGCGACAGCTTCCCTGCTCCTGGGCAGGAGTGCCCTCCCAAGCTGCGAAGAGTTTCGGCTGACACCTATTTGTCCCTAGGGAGGACCTCCAGCCCTTCCTGGCCTGCAGGGCTCATGGCTCCCCCACCAGCCTCTCCCCCTGTACGACTCCCCAGCTGTCAGGGACCTGCCCCCTGGAGGGCAGTGGTGAGGAATAGGGTCCTCAGCCTCCCTGGACCCCGTCCCCTGTGGGAGGTTGATTAAAGTTGGGGTTCCTCTCCCTAGACAGACGCACGAAGGAATTTAGACTGAGTGTTGGTGAGGGGAACACCCTTGCCGGGGGTCCTGACCTTGCTCCCTGTCTCCCTCTGGCCAGCACGTCCTGCTGGGCCTGTGTTTCCAGGAGCTGTCGTGGGACCACACCTCCCCCGAGGAGGAGGAGCCTGTGCTGTGGCTGGAGTTCGATGGGGACAGTGAGGGCATGCCTGTCAACAAGCTGCTGAGGATCTACTCCAAGCAGGTAGTGGTGGTGTCCCTGCACCTAGGGCTGGAGATGCTGGGCCCAGGTCCCCAGTGGGCTCCAGACTATTGGAGGCTCCAGGCTGGCTGGAGAGGAGGTTGAAGCACTGTCCCTTGTCTGGGGTGAGGAGTGCCTGGCTTCCGCTGCCCTGGAGCCACACGTGAGCTCGGGACTCCTGCTCTGTGGACCTGACACTGGGTGACGGCGGCAGCTGTGGCGGGGCAGCTGTTCACTGGGGGCTTGCCGGGTGCCGTGTGTGGCTGCATCATCGCCTCCTGTCGTCAGGCTCCTGTGAGGTTGGTGCTGGGGTTTCTCTAGGATGAGGAGCAGGCATAGAAGGCCTTGACATTTCCGTTCCGCAGTGCACCTTCCACCCCAGCCTCCATTCCCCCGTCTTCCCTTCCTCTGCGCACAGCAGAGCCGTCCCTGCAGTAGCCCTTTCAGGCACTGTTGTGGCTCCTTCTCTCTTCTCTTGGCACACAGGTGCATTCTTCCAAAACACATGTCTTCTCCCACTCACATCTCAGGTCTCCAAAAAGTTGGAAAACAACACACATGTTCACCAATGGTGGATAGATAAACTGTGCTCAACCCTTCAGTATGTCTGCTGTATGCAACCTCTTTATTTATTTATTTATGGTACTGGGGATTGAACCTAGGGGCATTCTACCTCCAAGCTACACTCCCAGCCCTATTTTATTTTTGATTTATGAAACAGGGTCTCACTAGGTTGCTGAGAGTCTTGCTAAGTTGCCAAGGCTGGCCTTGAACCTGCAATCCTCCTGTCAGCCTCCCAGGTACTGGGATTACAGGCATGTGCCACTATGCCTGGCTCAACCTTTTTTTTTTTTTTTTTGTGGTACTGGAGATTGAACCCAGGGGCATTCTACTTCTGAGCTACACCCCTAGCCCTACTTTATTTTTTGTTTTGAAACAGGGTCTCAAAGTTGCTGAGGACCTTGCTAAATTGCTGAGGCTGACTTCGAACCTGTGATCCTCCTGTCTTGGCCTCCCAAGTACTGGGATTACATGCATACGCCACCACATCAGGCTCTGGCTCAACCTTTTGCGACTGGTTTCTTTTCACTATGCAACGTGCTTTTGAGATTATTCATCTGTATTGTGTGGTGTATCAATTCATTCCCCTTTTTTCTTTTTTTGGCAATGCCGGGGATGGAACCCAGGGCCTCATCTATGCTAGGCAAGTGCTCTACCACTGAGCTGCACCCATGACCCAGTTTGTTCGTTTCATCCTCATGAAGTGTTGCATTGTACAGGTACATAGTAGTTTATTCATCCACTAAAGAGTGTTTGGAGTGTTTGGGTCGTTCTGCCTTTTTTTTTTTTTGGTGGTGGTGGTACTAGGGATCGAACCCAAGGGCCTTCTACCACTCAGCTACACCCCCAGCCTTTTTTTTTTTTTTTTTTTATGAGATAGGGTCTCACTAAGTTGCCCAGGCTGACCTCGAACTTGTGATCCTCCTGTCTCATCCTCCCGAGTGAGATTACAGGTGTGCACCACTGCACTCAGCGTGTTCCCAGTATTTGACTTGTCAGTAAAGCTGCTTTAAACATTTGTGTATGGGTTTTTTAAAATTAATTAATTTATTTATTTTGTGGCAGTGCTACTGGGAATTGAACCTAGGGGCATTCTTAGCTACATCCCAGCCCTTTTTATTTTTTGTTTTGAAACAGGGTGTCACTAGGTTGCTGAGGGCCTCACTAAATTGCTGAGACTGTCCTTGAACCTGCGATCCTCCTGTCTTAGCCTGCCACAGACTGGGATTACAGGTGTGCACCACCACACCTGGCTGTGTGTAGGTCTTTATGTGGACATAGCTCTCCTTTTCTTTCATAGAAAAACCTGGGAGTGAGATTGCTGGATTGCGTGATAAACGTGTGATTCACTTTATTAGAGACTGCCAGCCTGTTCCCCAAGTGGCTGCAGTGCGTCCCTTTCCCACCAGTCTCTCCATTTCCTTGTCGGCACTCGGTATTGTTGGTTTTCGTTTGCCATTCTAACCGTGTATGCTAGTGATGTCATTTCAGTTTTGATTTGCATTTTCCTAATGACTAATGATGTTGATCATCTTTTCGTGTGCTAATTAATAGCTCCCACAGGTTTTTTGTGTAGTGTTGGTTCAGATCATCTGTCCACATTTTTATTGGATTGTTTTTGTCATGAGTGTGAGTTCATTATGTACTCTGCATACCAGTCCTTTATCAGATATATGCTTTGCAAGTGTTTTCTTTCAGCCTATAACCTGACTTTGTGTGTATATGTTACTGGGGAATGAACCCAGGGGCATTCTACCTATGAGCTATGTCCACAGTTCTATTTTATTTTTAATTAATTTATTTATTAGACCGGGGAATAAACCCAGGGACATTCTACTCTGAGCTAAATCCTTAGCCCTTTTTTAATTTTTTTTATTTGGAAACAAGATCTCACTAAGTTGCTGAGGCTGGCCTCAAACCTGCAATCTTCCTGTCTCAGCCTCCCAAGTACTGGGATTACAGGGTGTGCCACCATGCCCAGCTATCTATCTGTCTGTCTGTCTGTCTATTTATTTATTTATTTTGGTGCTGGGTTTGAACCCAGGGGCATTCTACCTCCGGGCTACACCCCCAGCCCTATTTTACTTCTTATTTTGAGACAGGGTCTCACTAAGTTGCAGAGGGTCTCACTAAGTAGCTGAGGCTGGCTGCGAACCTGTGATCCTCCTATCTCAGCCTCCCAAGTACTAGGATTACAAGCCTGCACCACCACACCGGGCTTCATTTTTATTTTTTATTTAATTTGTTTTTTTTGTGTGTGTGGTACTGGGAATTGAACCCAGGGGCATTCTACCTCCAAGCTACACCCCCAGCCCTATTTTTTATTCTTTATTTTTGAAACAGTATCTCACTAAGTTGCAGAGGGCCTCACTAAGTAGCTGAGGCTGGCGGAGAATTTGTGATCCTCCTGTCTCAGCCTCCCTAGTAGGGGGTTACAAGCATGTGCCACCATGCCCAGCTGCTTTGCTAAGTTTCTGAGGCTGAATTTGAACCTGCAATCTTCCTGTTTCAGTCTCCCACGTACTGGGATTACAGATGTGAGCCACTATGCCCAGCAACTTTTTTTTTTTTTGAGTTAAGTTACTGAGGCTGGCCTTGAACTTGTGATCCTCCTGCCTCAGCCTCCCAAGTAGCTGGGATTACTAGGTGGGATTTTTAGGGTTTTTTGGCAGTACTGGGGATTGAACCCAGGGGCATTCTACCTCCGGGCTACACCCCCGGCCCTATTTTTTATTCTTTATTTTGAAACAGGGTCTCACGAAGTTGCGGAGGGTCTCACTAAGTAGCTGAGGCTGGCCGCGAACCCGGATCCTCTGGTCTCAGCCTCCCAAGTACTGGGATTACAAGCGTGTGCCACCACACCCGGCTTTAGGTGGGGTTTTTTTCTTTTTTTTTTGGCGGTACCAGGGATTGAACCTAGGGACATTTTACCTCCGAGCTACACCCCCGGCCCTATTTTTTTATACTTTATTTTGAAACCAGGTCTCACGAAGTTGTGGAGGGCCTCACTAAGTAGCTGAGGCTGGCCACAAACCCGGATCCTCTGGCCTCTGTAATCTCCTACTGGGATTACAAGCGTGCGCCACCACGCCCGGCTCTAGGTGGGATTTTTAAGATTGCATGATGATTTAGGTGAAAATTGACATCTTAAGTCATCCAGTCCATTTTTTTTTTAGTACTGGGTATTGAACCCAGGGGCATTCTACCTTTGAGCTGTACCCTCAGCCCCTATTTATTTATTTATTTATTTTGTAGTACTAGGGATTGAACCCAGGGACTTTCTACCTCTGAGCTACACTCTAAGCTCTATTTTATTTTTTAATTTTGAAACAGGGTCTCACTAAGTTGCTGAGAGTCTTGATTACTAAGTTGTTGAGGCTGGCTTCGAACCTGCGATCCTCCTGGCTCAGCCTCCCAAGTACTGAGATTACAGGCCTGCACCATCATGCCTGGCTGAAGTGCTATATTTTAACCTCCCTGAGAAGCATCGTGCTGTACCCGAGCTTTTGTTCCAGTGAGGGTAGGGCCCTGAAGACTGTGCCCAGAGGACAGAGTGTGTGGAGACCATGGCCTCAACCGCTGCTTTCCTCCTGGGCCAGGGGAGCTGCCCACCCTCCTCCTTCCTGGAGAGGGCCATGCTCCTGCTGAGGCCTCAGGAGGCCAGGGACCCAGCTCTACATGTCAGTTCTCAGTTCTGGGGTCCTGTCCTTAGAAACACAAGGTGGGCAGTAGAAGGGTCCCACTCGCCTCTGCTGTGCCCCAGATCCTGTGGCAGCACCTGGCGTGCAGTAGGTGCTCACTAAATACCTGTTTCTTGACAAAGGTAGCCACCCTTAGCCTCTGTCTGTGACTCCCTCAGAGCCCTAGATCCCTGTCACAGTGCCCAGCTGCGTCCCAGATGTCTGGCCACTTCACCTCTTAATGTCAACATGTGTTCTGTTTCAAATCTGTTGAGAAGGCATCACTTTTAAAGAATGTGCTCAGAGGGAGCCACCCCCGCCAGTGACGTCACCTCTTCCTCAGGCCTGCAGGTTCTCCGGGCAGCACAGGGCGTCTTTCTTCAGCCCAGACCCCCCACTTCCTCCCTCACCCTCTCCACAGCAGCCCACACAGTCTGCCTTCCGACCAGAATGTTCGCTCTTTCCCACCTACCTCCCTATCCTGGGGACCCCACTTCCCCACCAGGCCTCACTTTTGAAGTCACTTCAAGTGGGGACACTTCCCCAGCCCTTGGGGCCCAGAGCGCCTTCCTCACCCTCCCTCTCTCCTTCTTTCCTTTCTCTGTTTGTTCCCAAATGGGCTTCCATCTCTTCACCACCACCGGCCGGAGGGCAGGGGCCTGAGGTCAGTGTGTGTGATGGATGTCGCTTAGCAACGTGGGAAGTGGAGCTGGACTCACACTGGCCTCATGCTGCTCCCTCCTCTCCCCAGGCCGAGCTGATGAGCAGCCTCATCGAATACTGCATTGAGCTGAACCAGGCCGCGGAGCTCGCGGCCCCCCAGGAGAGCGCTGCCGGCCCTCGCCCGACCCCCAGCCCCTCGCAGCCTCCCACGCAACGCCCCAAGCTGCGGAGGCAGGGTAGTGTGGTGTGCAGCCGGATCCAGCACCTCTCCACCATCGACTACGTGGAAGATGGTGAGCCACCCATCACCTGCAATGCGTACCACAGGCATGCACGCACATGCGTATACGTGTGTACACACACACACTCACACTCATGCATGTGCCAGGGGGAGCTCCAGAGAGAGGGTAGGGAGCTCTGGAGCAATTCCAGACACGGTGGGCTAGCCTCTGAGTGGCAGGAGCCCGGTGGAGAGAAGGGAGAGCTGGGGACGTGGCCCTGAGGCCCTTTCCTGTCCCTCCTCACTGCTGCGTGGACTTGTGCTCATCACAGCATCATCCAGAATGTGAGGGGCGGGAGCCCCCCAGTGCCCTCAGTAAAGGCGTGGATATATGAACGTAGAATTATCCCAAAACAAAGAGGTTTTTTTTTACTGCAATAAATCTACATTATTTATTTATTTATTTATTGTGGTAGTGGAGATTGAAGCCAGTGGCATTCTACCTCTGAGCTATTCCCCCAGCCCTTTTTTAATTTTTTCTTTAATTTTTTTGTGTGTGTGTATGTGTGGTACTAGGGATTGAACCCAGGGGTATTCTACCTCCGGGCTACACCCTTAGCCCTATTTTTTTTATTGTTTATTTTGAAACAGGGTCTCACTAAGTTGCAGAGGGCCTTACTGAGTAACTGAGGCTGACTGCGAATTTGTAATCCTCCTGTCTCAACCTCCCAAGTACTGGGATTACAAGCATGCGCCACCATGCCTGGCGTATTTTAAATTTTTAGTGCTGGGGATGGAACCCAGGGCCTCACACTTGCCAAACAAGCCCTCTACCACTGAACTTCACCCTAGCCACAAGATCTACATTTAAATAATAATTTTATTTGTTTGTTTGTTTGGTGGCACTGGGGATTGATCCCAGGGGCATTCTACCTCCAATCTACACCCCAGCCCTATTTTATTTTTATTCTGAAACAGGGTCTCGCTAGGTTGATGAGAGTCTCACTACTTGCTGAGGCTATCCTCGAACCTGTGATCCTCCTGTCTCAGCCTCCCAAGTACTGAGATTACAAGCGTGCACCACCACACCTGGCTAAATAATAGTTTTTATAACCAGAAAACCCACCTTTTCCATTTTTGCCCTGCAGGTGGTTTTCCTTGGCAGAACTATAACAGTCATTTTCACCCAATCTCCTATTTTTGGACATTACAGTTATTTCCAGTTTTCAGGGTTGTTTTTTTTTTTTTTTTGCAGTACTGAGGATTGAACCCAGGGGCATTCTACCTCGGAGCTACACCCCCAGTCCTATTTTTTATTCTTTATTTTGAAACAGGGTCTCACTAAGTTGCAGAGGCCTCACTAAGTAGCTGAGGCTGGCCACGAACCCGGATCCTCCGGTCTCAGCCTCCCAAGTACTGGGATTACAAGCATGCACCACCACGCCTGGTTTCAGTTTTCAGTTATTATTAAACAACACCCCTATAGCTAATTCCTTGTTTGGGATCTCACCTGTTTCCTTGGAATAAATTGCCAGAAGTGCCCTTGCTGGGTCACAGGGTGTCATAGTTTAAGGCTTTGGATGCCTGTCACCTTCCAGAGGGGCCGTGCCCACTCTGCCTCCCACCAGAGAAGGCTGTAAGAGAGAGCCTGTTTGGTGTTTGAATACTAGTTAAGTTGGGACATTTTTATGTGCTTGATTATATTTCTATTTCTTTTATGAATTACTATCCCTCCCTTTCTTTTATTTTTTTTTTTGTGTGTGTATGCTGAGGATTGAACCCACAGAGGCTGAGCTACACCCCCAGCCCTACTTTATTTTTGTTTTGAAACAAGGTCTCACTAGGTTGATGAAAGTCTCATTACTTGCTGAGGCTGTCCTCTAACCTGCGATCCTCATGTCTCAGCCTCCCCAGTACTGGGATTACAAGCGTGCACCACCACATCCAGTTTATTTTGTCTGTTTTGAAACAGAGTTTCACTAAGTTGCTGAGGGGTTTGTCTGTTTTGAAACAGAGTTTCACTAAGTTGCTGAGGGTCTCGCTAAGTTGCTGAGGCTGGCCTTGAACCGGCTATCCTCCTGTCTCAACCTCCCAAGTACTGGGATTACAGGTGTGCACCACCACATCCAGCCCATTTTTCTTTCTTTTTTTTTTTTTTTTTTTTTTTTT
>PVJS01045569.1:0-16180 GCA_004027185.1 Glis glis
CACGCGCATGCGCGCTGAGGCTGGCCGCGAACCCGGATCCTCCGGTCTCCACCTCCCAAAGTACTGGGATTACAAGCGTGCGCCACCACGCCCGGCTAACCCTGGACTTTTAAACTTGTAATAAATCTCAAACTTTCCATATTTCATTTTTAAAGCCCTAAATTGCAACACAAGCTACTAATAATCAATGTCTTTCAATCTGAACTTCATGAAAATAAACTCAGAAATTAATTATTTGAACTATGGCTTCAAGTTTAAACAGATTGAAGATTAGATCAGGGTTAGTGGGATTATCTGTTTCTTTAGCTTGAAAACCCCCATGGACAAAGATGTAAAGAACTGGTACACACCTCACCAAGAGCAGGGTCCTCCTGTTGGAGCCCTGTGTTCCATTTAGAGACAAAGTATATATTGACAAGAAGAATGGACCAGATATTTTTTAATTTTTAAATGTAGTCTTTAAGTAAGAGAAGGACTTGAAGTTCCCAAACCAGTGGAAAATCCTGGACTTAGGATTTATAACCCTAGTCATGACATTCTTCTTCCTTTCATGCTTTCCCAAAGAAAACCAACTCCTTCTTTCCAAATATCAAATATATGGTCAAATACCTACAGTAATATTGATGTTAACTACTTAAAAACTGAAGGAAGATGAGCTGTAAGCAGTAAGAATTGTTGAGAGCTGTGCATACAGGGCTCCCAAGTAGAATTGGACCATGTGTTGATGGATCAAGACATATTATAACCATAAAGTTCTAGGTCACTTGAATGTGGATGCAAAATAAAACAAAACAAAACTCCTCTCTAAACTATTTCCTGTAGTCTTCAAAAGAAATTTCCACTTTTCATCTTCCGGAAGCCATCTTGATAGTTACATTAACAAACTCTTCTGAAGAATTTATTATTGAAAAAACCCATTCTCAAATTTTAAAATACAAAATAAAAATTATCCACTATAGTCTGCATTTGGGGAAGCATGTAAATGTAGTTACTTTAAAAAATGTGAAGAACTATTCAAAAAAGGAAGCTAGCTAAGTCAGTAACTTTATTCTTTATTGAACAAGTTTAAAATGGTAGAGCACTTCCGCATCTATTCACAATGTTGGAGCAGCAACTTCAAATGCTAATGTGTGTATTAGCACTGAGATACTGTTAAATGTATTTGTATGAGCATCAAGAAGTAGTTTTCATGAAGTTTTATATTGAACAAATTATTTTTATATGAAGTTTATATTTATTTTGGAAAGCTGCTGAAAATGTCTATTTTTCAAAATGAATTGTGCTTCAGAAGATGGCATAAATTTTATTTTGTGAGGATCTCTGGTTATTTTATTTTATTTATTTTGTATTGGTGCATTGTAATCATAGATCTTGTTGAAGTTCAGGGTGGTAGAGGCATACATGCACACAGTAATCATTGAGCCCTCCCCCAGTCCCACCCTATTCACTAACCCCTTCTTCCCATGCTGAGCACAGTGATTGGCTTTAATAAGTTTGTGTATGTACATCATGACCATTGAGGTGTTTCCCTCTTTCCCCTCCCATCTCCCTTAGTTAGGTCCCCTTCTTAACTCAACTAAGGTTTGTCCTCCTTTGGAGTCCCTTCTATGTTCCAGTTTCTCCCTAGCTTCTGTGTATGAGGGAGAACATCCGACTTTTCACTTTTTGTGACTGACTAATCTCACTTAGTATAATGTTCTCCAGTTTCATCCATTTCCCCACAAATGACATAATTTTGTTCTTCTTTATGGCTGAGTAGAATTCCATTGTGTATATATCCCATAGTTTTGTAATCCATTCATCTGTTGTTGGACATCTTGGCTGGTTCCATAGTTAGACAATTGTGAATTGTGCTGCTATAAACATAGGTATGCATGCATTACTCTGCTAGTTTGGTTTCCATTCTTTTGGGTAGATACCCAGAAGTGGCATAGCTGGGTCATATGGTAGGTTCATTCTCATTCTTCTAAGGATCCTCCACACTGTTTTCCAAAGTGGTTGCACCAATTTGCAATCCCACCAATAGTGTATCAGAGTTCCTACTTCACATCCTCACCAGCATTTATTATTGTTTGTGTTTTTAATGATTGCATTTTAATCGGGGTTAGGTGAAATCTCAGGGTAGTTTTGATTTGCATCTCTCTGATTGCTAATGATATTGAACATTTTTTCATACATTTATTGGCCATTTGTATTTCTTCTTTTGTGAAGTGTCTATTTAGTTCACTTGCCCGTTTTTTATTTTATTTTATTTATTTATTTTTTTTTTTTTGCGGTACCGGGGATTGAACCCAGGGGCATTCTACCTCCGAGCTACACCCCCAGCCCTATTTTTTATCCTTTATTTTGAAACCGGGTCTCACAAAGTTGCAGAGGGTCTCACTAACTAGCTGAGGCTGGCTGCGAAGCCGGATCCTCTGGTCTCCACCTCCCAAGTACTGGGATTACAAGCGTGCGCCACCACGCCTGGCAACTTGCCCGTTTTTAAAATTGGGTTATTTGTTTTTTTGGTGGTAAGTTTCTTGAGTTCTCTGTATATTCTAAATATTAGTCCTCTATCAGAGAAGTAGCTGGCAAATCTTCTCCTATTCTGTCGGCTCTCTCTTGAGGTTCTTGATAGTTTCCTTTGCTGCACAGAAGCTCTTCAGTTTAATGCAGTTCCACATATTAATCCTCATTTTAATTTCTTGTGCCTTTGGGGTCTTATTGAGGAAGTTTTTACCCATGCCTATGTGTTGGAGTGTTGGTCTTATTCCCTCTTCAAGTAACTGAAAGGTCTGTGCTCTAATTTCCAGGTCTTTGATCCATCTGGAATTGACTCTTGTGCAGGGTGAGAAAGTGGGGTTTATTTCCATTTTTCTGCATGTGGATAACAGTAGTGCCAACACCATTTGTTAAAGAGGCTATCTTTTTTCCAGTATATGTTTTGGGCCCTTTGGTCAAAAATAGTTGGCTGTGTGTGGATTTGTTTCTGAGGCTTCTATTCTGCTCCATTGGTTTATGTGCTAATACCATGCTGTTTTTATTACTATAGCTCTGTAGTATAGTTTGAAGTCAGCTATTGTGATGCCTCCTGCATGGTTCTTATTGTTGAGAACTATTTTGACTATTCTGGGTTTTTTGTTGTTCCAAATGAATTTAAGGACTGATTTTTCTATATCTATGAAGAATAACCTTGGTATTTTAATGGGTATTGCATTGAATCTGTACGTCACTTTTGGAAGAATGGTCATTTGATGATATTTATTCTGCCTATCCAAGAGCTTGGGAGGTCCTTCCACCTTCTAAAATCTTCTTCAATTTCTTTTTTCAATGTTTTATAATTTTCCTTGTGGAGGTCTTTTACCTCCTTGGTTAGGTTTATTTCTAAGTATTTTATTGTCTTGGGGGTTATTGTGAGTAAAAATGTTTTCTGGATTTCTTTTTCAGTGGATTTATGGTTGGCATATAGAAAAGCTTCTGATTTTTTAAAATTGATTTTGTATCCAGACACTTTGCTGAATTTGTTGATCAGTTCTAAAAGTCTTTTGGTTGAGTTTATTGGTTCTTCTAAGTATAGTATCATGTCATCTGCAAATAGAGATAGTTTCAGTTCTCTTCCTCATCTCTCTCAGAACTGTGGAATCAATAATAAGACCGAACACCAGGTGAGCAGCAAAGGAGACTTTTATTCTTGGCCAGGAATAGAAGACGTGGGAGATAAACTCACAAATCAACTCCCCATCCCTTCTGGGGCAAGAAGTTATAAAGTAAAAGAAATGAGGGGGAGGAATTGGTTAGTGAAGGGGAGGCATATTCCTGTATTTTACTATAATGATGTTAAAGGTTATCTGGTGCCATCTTAGATCCAACCAGTTTCAACTGGCCCACCCCAAGAGGAATTTCTGGCCTTCAGGCATCCTGTCATCAAAGGCAAGCAGAGATGAGGGTGGGGTAAAAGTTCAGCTGGGTCTCCCAGGTAGTACAAGACCAGAGTGGGGTAACATTTCTACTTCTAGATTTATACCTTAGAGAAACACAAATGTCCACAAGGAGATACATATAAAGAAGTTCATTTCAGTATTGTTTATAAAAACAAAATATTGGCCAAAACAGGAATGTCCATCAAAAGGAGAATAAATAAATACATTTCGTTATGTTCAAAGGACAGAATATCATATGATAGTGTTAGGTAGCTAGCTAGACATTAGCAGATGGGGTCAGCTGGGACAGACTGGGTCAACTGGACGGACTGGACCAGCAAAGACTTACTGTGACCCTCCCTCCCCTGTGGGAAGGGGGCAGAAAAACAACACAAGGTCACTACAGTGTGACATGCAAAGGGCAGTCAATCACTTCAAATGTAATATGTATAAAGAAGGTGTTCAGAGGGACTATAAACCCAACACATGGAACACTCCACTGCCACTCTCCATCCCTGGAAATGGACCGCTCCAGACCCCTTCTCAGGAGCGTAATCCTATTGCCCCAGGCTGCCTTTCCATTCCCAGGAATGGCCCATTCCAGACTTTTCCCCTGGAGCATGACCCTTTCCCCTCTTTTCATGGACTTTCTCACATGATGCCTTCACATCTCTGAATAACCCTCCTGTATTCCCCATTTGTGTTTTAGTTTGAATGCTTTCCAAGCAGATAAGCAAGGACTTAGGTTGTATGGAATAACTTTAAAATCTCCTACTCGGTAACAACAGGTAAAGGCAATCTACTAGTACTGTATATGTCAACATGAGTGTATCACAAAAACAATGCTAGTGAGAAGAAAAAGCAGTTGCAGAATGATTTGTGTGAGATCGATCTTTTTTTTTTTTTTTTTTTTTTTGCGGTACCGGGGATTGAACCCAGGGGCATTCTACCTCCACACTACACCCCCGACCCTATTTTTTTATGCTTTATTTTGAAACCGGGTCTCACGAAGTTGTGGAGGGCCTCACTAGATAGATAGATAGATAGATAGATAGATGATAGATAGATAGATAGATAGATAGATAGATAGATGATAGATAGATAGATAGATAGATAGAACGGGCGCGCTGAGGCTGGCCGCGAACCCGGATCCTCCGGTCTCCGCCTCCCAAAGTACTGGGATTACAAGTGTGCGCCACCACGCCCGGCAAGATCGATGTATTTAAAGTAAAATTTGAAAGACAAAGGCCAATATTAAGTATTTTGTCTGCAAATATGTTTATGGATGTAAAAGGATAACATTTGAATGGACAATGGAAGTGAAGTAGGATAAAAAAGAAATACAAGTTAGGAGACAAAAGGAAAGACAGGAAAAATACAACTTTCATCTAAAAGCCTTGTGCTAAAATTCCTCATACCCTCATTCCCAAAGCCAGTGTTCCTCCCAGCCTGCCACTCCCCAAGCCAGTGAGCTCTCTCTCCCAGGGCCGTCACTCCCGATTTTCTGTGAAATCTACAAGTCTTCACTCACAATCTTAACGTTACTGAAAACTCACTCACTTATGAAATCACCCTGTGCAGTGTTAATTAGACCACTAATGTGTGTATTTTTAGAATAGATTGAGCAGAGAGAAATATAAAACCTATAAAATAGAGTACTTCCCCCAAATAATACTTTCCCCTATAATATAGGATACTTTCTCAATATTAGGTACTGAGCAGGTAATAGTGAAGTCGTCAGACTGAGGATCCTGAGAACAGACCACCATGAATCATTTTGCGATCACCGGACTGATGTCACCCTCACATACTTTTACATGCCCACCCCTCCCCAAGCCTAAACCACCTAGTGGCACACGCCGCAATCCCAGTACTTGGGAGGCTGAGACAGGAGGATCATGGGTTTCAGGCCAGCCTCAGCAAATTAGTGAGACCCGCAGCGACTTTAGCAAACAAACACACAAAAAAATGACAAGCCTAAAAATCCCCCAAATGTCTCTCCCTCTCAAGGTGGCCGCATTATCCTTTGATTGTGTACTCCTTGCTTTCCTAAGTAAATCTCTGTGTCTCCGTATCTCATGTGTCTAGAAATTCTTTTCTATGGCATTCGTCAAAAAATCCCATCATCCTGAGTTGAGGTCCCCCCTCTGCAGGACCTCCGCAGATGGAAGTACACACATTAAGTGTGTGTGTGTGTGGGGGGGGTTCTGGGGATTGAACCCAGGGGCATTTTACATCTGAGCTATACCCGCAGCCCTTTTTATATTTTATTTTGAAACAGTGTCTTGCTAGGTTGCTGATTCTCTCTATACACATTAAATTTATGGGGAAAAATGAAGAAATGGTACTGGATTGGGGACACAAAGATTCCAACATACTCCTAATGCTTTGTTCACTATATTACAAAAAGACAAAGTAGCCAGGCGTGGTGGCACACACTTGTAATCCCAGTACTTTGGGAGGCAGAGACCAGAGGATCCGGGTTCACAGCCAGCCTCAGCTCTCTCTCTCTCTCTCTCTCTCTCTCTCTCTCTTTCTCTCTCTCTCTCCTTGTCTCTCTCTCTACCTAGTGAGGCCCTCCGCAACTTTGTGAGACCCAGTTTCAAAATAAAGTATAAAAAAATAGGGCCAGGGGTGTAGCACGGAGGTAGAATGCCCCTGGGTTCAATCCCCAGTACCACAAAAAAAAAAAAAAGACAAAGTAAATATAACAAAATCTTTTTTCTTTCTTTTTTTTTTTTTGGTGATACTAGAAATTGAACCCAGGGGCATTCTACCTCTGAGCTATACCCCCAGTTCTATTTATTTATTTTTTTATCTTGAAACAGGGTCTCACTAATTTGCAGAGGGCTTCACTAAGTTGTTGAGGCTGTTCTCAAACCTGAAATCCTCCTGACTCAGCCTCCCAAGTACTGGGATTACAAGCGTGTGCCACTACACCCAGCTAACAAGATCTTAGCTGCTGAGGATCCTTTGTGGTTATTTTACAGGTGTATTTTTTATTGCTCTGTGTAATTTCCTGTTTTTAAAATAAATTCTTTCAAATTTCATACAGTGTTTTCAGATTTAAAATTTGAATTGCACACAATTTTATATATCTGGTCTGTGATTGTATCCACAACATGTTTAAGAATTAAAAAGCAAAGCTTCTTGGTCTGAGAAAATATGGTACTTTGGATTAAAATTAACATAGATTGAAATATACATAGTCTTATGAATATAATCTTTAAGTAATAGGAACTAATCAATTTGTAAAATTGTCATCAAAATCTTTTTGTTGAAAAAAAAACACCTTTTGTCTTAAAAGTCAATTGGATTCACTTAAAGGTGTTTTTGATGTTGTTTGTTGGTTTTTTTGTGGTTTTGTGAGGTGTGTGTGTGTGTGTGTGTATGCGTGTGTGTTACTGGGGGTTTTTGTGGTTTTGTGGGATTTGTGTGCATGTGTGTATGTGTGTGTATGTGTGTGTTAGTTACTAGGAATTGAACCTAGGGGCTTTCTACCTCTGAGCTACACCCCCAGCCCTATTAATATTTTTCATTTTGAAACAAGGTCTCACTTAGTTGCAGAGGACTTTGCTAAATTGCTGAGGCTAACTTCAAACCTGTGATCCTCCTGTCTCAGCTTCCCAAGTACTGGGATTACAGGTATGCACCACCACACCTGGCTTAAAAGTATTTTTAAATGAGCCACTGACCTGAGAATGTTTGTTTTATGTAATTATGTTGAAAACTATAGGCTAACAAGATTTTGAGCTAGTTATGATTTTTAATGTTAACATATTTAAGATATTAAGAAAGTGAAAATTTCTTTAGTTCTGAAAGATTTTCATAATAATAAAGACCATCATCTGGAAGTCTGTTTTCCATGACATGTCTTTATATGGAGACCATCTTTGGATGCAAGCTGCTCCACTTAGTAACCTCACTGGTAAAGGAAACATGGCAGGAAAAGGCTTTAGTACTTATGATGCTGGATCTATAATGTAACTCTAGCAAATCTGGCTTTAAGAGCTGCCTAATTACATATTTATAAATGCATATCATGTATCTTGTAGGCTGGAATGAAGCCTTATAGCCATTTCAGTTTATTAAGTAAATGAAGTAATTTTTTAAAAAACATTATGGAGTCTTTTAAACCAAGCAACAATATATACTCATGATTATTTGTAAAGGCTACCATTTATGGGCTGATACTCTGTTTTACTGTGTACTTAAACACCAGGGACTTGAACCAGCAAAAACTAACAACACTGCATAAATCTAGAAAGCTAAGATGATGGCCCAGTAGAAATCTTCTCTAATCGTTATAGCTATTATTTAACTTTCATTGCACATTGGCAGCATTCTAATCATTTTATAAATGCCCCTGCCCAGTGAATTTACCTACTTAGCATCAAAAGTAAGACATTCGCATATCACTGAACCATTACAATATCTGCTTTTTGATTCCCCTCCCAAGTTGCTTAACCTTCTTCTTCTTCCTTTTTTTTCCTACTAGGAATGTATTTGATGCTCATTAAGAAAATTAAAGCAAAAAAAAAACCCTAGAAAGAAAAAAATTGAGCTACATCCTCCAGCCCTTTTTATTTTTTATTTCAAAACGGGGTCTCCCTAAGTTACTGTACTCTAGCCTTGAACCTGTGATCCTTCTGTCTCAGCCTCCCAAGTACTTGGATTATAGGCACATGCCACTGTGCCCAGATAGTGACTTTTTTCTAATAAGATTTTTTTGCCTCAAAGTTTATAATCATTGATATTTGATTAATAATACATGTTAAGAAAACTCAAAATCTATTGAAAACCAGCTTTCTTTCATTGGTATTTTATTTGCCTGACATTTTCCACACTTTTGTGTTCAACCTTTTTGTCTTTATGTTTTAGGTATCTTTTATAAATAGATTAAGGCTGTTTTTTTAATTGGGTATAAGAAACTCTTGTTTTTAATAAATCAAATCCATCTATTTACATATAACGACGTGGAGGATATTTGCTTAACTCCGGGAAAAATTAATTGAAGAAGTCAGCCTGCTTTTTTAGACTAATACCTTCCAAATTTTAAGGAGCACAAGAGTCACCTATAGGCTTGTTAAAATTTTTCCTAAGCCTCAACTCCCAGAGATTCTGAATCAACATATCTGAGATTGGGCCTAATAGTCATTTTAAAGTGCAGCACATAAAAGTATATTCATAAAAATAAAATAAAATGCAGCACAAGTGTATATATATATAAAACACAGCTTATGTACAGTCCACACTTTTAGAAGCACTGCCCTAGGCGGGGGTGATTTCTTTTTTAGCCTTCCAACCAATAAAATAGTCCATTGGATAAGTAATATATCTCTAGGTGGCTAAAAGAACAAATTCCAAACAAGTATAATCATCTCTTTATGAAGTTTATAAGAAGAATTACACTCTCTTGAATACCCTGCTCCCTTACAGGTATCCCAGGTGCGTGCCACAATGTCCACCTTTTTCTCTATTTTTAAAAGCTTATTTGCTCTCTTTAACAGAGTTTTCAACATTGTTCAGACTTGAAAAAAGTATTCACTTATTTATAGAATTCTGTTGTTTGTTTCTTTTCTGAGTTAATTTATGCAACATGAAAACAGAAAGTTTGTAAATCCAAACCTTGTAAACAGTAGAATAATTTTGGGAAAACATCCTTTATTTAAATAATTTTGAAAGTCTGATTGTTCTGAACTATTTTAATTTTCTAGTTTCTTTTATTCTCTTCTTGAGAAAAAAGTTTGAAATCCATGTTTTCTCTGAAAAGACCGAGATTTGCTGTACAGCACCATTCAGATGAACTGTTCAAAAGGAGAGCGTTATAGAGTCTAAAGGGCATTACGTACAATCACTTAGCCCTTGCTCTAGTAAAAGCAGGTTTTTTTTCCCCTTACCTTGATATACTCTTGTCTTCCATTAACCACTTTATGTAGTCAGTATCCTTGGGTTTTATTTTGAATTTTAACTTCCCTGCAAAGTCATTTCTTTTAGTAAGTACTTATCAAGGAACCACTATTCACATAGAGTTGTATCAAATGCCTTTGGAGACAGAGTGGATAAAAAGGAAGAAGGGAGGGAGAGGAGGAGGAAGGAAGAAAACTTTGGGATGTGTGCATTGATTTATAATCTATTTTGACTAATAGTGATGTGTATTATCCAGTTCTATATGCATTTATAGCTCTACCTTTCACAAGTCACCAGACTCGTTTCCTCTGATTGTAATACATGAGTGTGATTGTCAATTTTATGTATTAATTGACTGGACCAAAGAATGTCCAGATAGCTGGTAAAACATTATTTTTGGATGTGTCTGTGAAGATGTTTCCTGAAGAGATTAGCATTTTAATCAACAAACTGAGTAAAAAAGACACAACCCTCACCAATGTGACATTGCCTAAAAAGTTAAAATAATCTCATAATTACTGAAGACTTAGATATGGCTATTACTTATTGCATTGCACATTTAGTTTTAGAGCTCATTGTTAAAATATCTTTCATACTTTTGTCAACTAGTAGTCTAGAGGATATATTTTATTCTGTCCAATTCTTATTATTGCTATCCAGATTATAACATGAATCTGTGTAGTGCTATAGAACATCGATACAGTGATCAATTTTAGGTCTGACTATATCTTGTCTCAATTTCCTCAAGGTAGATTGTTCTACTATTTGGTATAACCTTCTGTAGGTTAGAAGTCTGTAGGTTAAACTGGGTTAGAAGTCTTATTGGGTTAAAATCAAGGTGTCTGCAAGACTGTGTTCCTTACTGAAGCCTTTACAGGAGAATTCATTTCCTTGCCTTTTCCTGCTTCAAGAAGCCATCAGTGTTCCTTGGCTCATGGCCCCTTTATTCCATCTTGAAAGCTATTCTTCCATAGTCCTGTTACTTTCTCTTTTTTTTTTTTTTTTGCGGTACCGGGGATTGAACCCAGGGGTGTTCTACCTCCGCGCTACACCCCCGGCCCTATTTTTTATACTTTATTTTGAAACCGGGTCTCACGAAGTTGCGGAGGGCCTCACTAAGTACAGAGAGAGAGAGAGAGAGAGAGAGAGAGAGAGAGAGAGAGAGAGAGACAGGGAGAGAGACAGGGAGAGAGAGAGAGAAAGAGAGAGAGCTGAGAGCTGAGGCTGGCTGCGAACCCGGATTCTCCAGTCACTGCCTCCCAAAGTACTGGGATTACAAGCGTGCGCCACCATGCCCGGCCATAGTCCTGTTACTTTCTGACAAAGCCAGGAAACTTACTTTTAAGGACTCATGTGATGAGACAGGACCCAATGGGATAATGCAAGATAATCTCATCTCCCAGTCCTTATCCTTAATTGCATCTGTTAAATTCTTTTAGCCATGTAAGGTAACATATTCACAAACCCTGGGATTAGGAACTAGAGATCTTTGGGGAGCCACTATTCTACCATCTACTCTGCCAGTCCACAGGTAAGATGACTCCAAAATATGTCTTTCATCTGTAATATATCTATACTTATAATGAGAACATTCATAAGCATATAAGAATTTTTTGTATTCTGTATTCTATTATCAGCTTGTAAGTACATTATTTTATCCCTAAGAATCCTTCACACAAAGGACTTAAGTAAAGTTAGACTTTTGATATAATCCTTCTTAACCTCTTCAGTCATTGGATTCGATAGGGGGAATTACCAATTTTGACAAAAATGTTTGTTATTGCAACACAGCTTTTTGATCTTAATGGATTTGTTTGCACATTCAAATTTAGTAGCTGCCTCTATCTAAAAGAGACTATATATTGTAAATATCTCATAAATAATAATTGTACTGTGTATTGAGCTCTATTATTAGATTCATTATTTAATTCACTTAAATAAATCCTAGTAAATGAGACTATTATCCCCATCTTACAGATGAGTTTTCTAGTATCACAAAACTAGTAAGTAGCAGAGGGAACATTTATCATTAAGTAAGTTATCTGTAGAGGTGTACTATTATTTTTTACACATCTCATGAATCCCTCAAGTTGTAGAAATCATGTCCAGTGTTTATGTAGAAGCCTCAGGTCACATATTATAGTTAACATAGTTCAAGTATACTAGGTAGCAACAAAAAGCAATAATAAATATTTTTATAAAATTGCTAACATTGTTTTTTATTCATTGTTGGTGTCTCCTAACTTAACCTAAGCCTATTGTGTAGTATGTAGTGTCCTGTTGCCTAGAAACACCTTGAAGAGAACATTATGAACAATGCCTTGTCCAGTGTCCCCATCAGTTCAAGAACATAGATATTCTTTAAGACCTGCTATTATATTGCTCTAAAACACTTTGTAAGCAGTTTAAACCTTTTTGCTCTCTCAGCCAAACAGAAAATCTGAATAATTCAGTCCTCTCTTGGGAGAAAACAAAGTTAATCTCTCTGGAGTCTATCTAGTTGCAGAATCAGTGGCTCACTGTACAATTCTCTATTTCACTTTGATTGTATAGATTTCTGAGATTCATGGACATAAAAACATTTTAAAACTTTTGAATGAAATAAAATACAAATTATCAAATATATAACGTTGAGATCAATATTTTGTTTAATTCAACTTGTCCGCTTAAAACAAAAGATCAGCATCTTTGAAACAATTTAGCTTTCTGACATCCATCCATCATTATGAGGCTTGGGAAAGGACCTCAAGCTGCTTAAACATTTCCATTTTTTTCATGAAGTGGTTCTTTATCAACCTTGAAGTCTGACAATAAAAATAAATAACAAGTAAAAAACATAAAATAGATTTTTTTTCCTACTGCTTGGTTGGATTGGGTAAACCAACTCTTTCCCGAAAAAAGTTTCCCATCATATACAAATACTTCACTTAAAAATATCCGGAACTCATATATTCCATATGAAGACTTCTTTGCTATAATTCTAGACCTATTAGACTACTTGGTTTGTTTATTGATTCAAAGCAGTTTAGTTCTGTCATCATTTAGTGAGGATTGACTATGCATAGGGCAGATTGATATCAACTGTTAGGGCAGTGTTGGCTTTCATAGCATTTTGTATGTGTATCTATAAAAGAGGATCTTGAGCCATCCAGATTAATCAATTTGTACACTTCATGCCCATGCAAAAATTCAACCTTCCAGATCCTGTAGAGCAGAAGATATAATTTTATTTGTTCTAATTCCTTTCATTTAAATACCTTCGGTTGGGGCAAACGGTTCAATGGAGTCCCCACAACTCCTTATTATCTTAGAGCAGATTTGCTTCACCCATTTACGTTAGCTATATCTAAGCCCTGCAAGTATTTGAGTTTCAGCCCATGAAGTTTAATCAACTTATTTTATAATGAGAAAACGAATGCTCACGGAGATTAAATAAATTGGCCAAGGTTATACAGCTAGTTAGTGGCACTGAGCCAGAGTCAAAACCCAAGTATACTGGCTCTTTGTAAAAGGTGCTATATTCATTTCACTACTTTTTCATCCTCTTTATCAGAACCTAACATTCGTCTGAAACAAGAAGCCTCTGTAATTTTTTTTCAGCTTTAAACACTGCATCGTGGCACTTACAATTTTTATTCACATCCCAAGTTTCAAAATATCATTAACAGATTAAGCATTTTACTACATGCTATTTTGGTGTTTGCTCTACTCCTCCGCCTTTCCACTGCCTTCTAGCTGTTCAGAGAGCTGGTGAAGGGAGAAGGGAATTATACAATTACATAAGAAAAAAAAAGAATGAAGGATGTTTAGAGGTGAATAAGAATGAGGGGGTGGTGGGATTATTAGAGGGAATAACTGCAGAGCAAGGACAGGGAAGAAGGAAAAAGCAAGACAATGCTTCCTGGAGATCAAAGATAGGAAGAGTGAGGGGGAAAAAAAACAGCTAGGTCATCAAACATTATCCTTTTAAGGGATATGCTCATTCTGTATATGTCTGTGTTTGTTAAATTCACTCCGACTTCAGGCAGATTTTCCCTTGGGCTCACATAGCCAGTGCCATATAAAACTGCGAAGCAGGCACAGCTTATCTGCGAACTCTCCTTTGTAAGTTTTTCCATTCAAATCTATTATAAAACACAGTGCTTTTTCTTCTCTTTCACCCCAGCCTGAAATCTGACTCTCATTTGACACCTTAGTTTTAAGCCTTGACTCTCTCTACAGTGTTTACACTTGAAGTCCTATCTCTTAATTGTTGAATACAAGAACCTCTCAAGGTTGAACAGGGATTGTTCAAACATGAGTGAGTAGAGAAGGGAATTATGAGAAGGTCAAGGAATCATTCCTAGAGTATCTCTAACTTCAAAACCAAGTCTGACTTTACACAAGGTCCACTTTACTCACATCAAGCATGATTTCAGCATTCTGTACTCTCTTTTTCCTACTCAAATCCCTAGGTTTTTCCTTTTCATTTTTGTTTTGTTTTGTTTTTGTGGTACTAAGATGGAACCCAGGGGCATTTTATCTGTGAGCTATACCCCCAGCCCTTTTTATTTTGAAACAGGATTTCTCTAAGTTGCTGAGGACCTCCCTAAATTGCTGAGGCTGGTCTTGAACCTACAATCCTACTGGTTTAGCTTCCCAGGTACTGGGATTACAGGCATGCACCACCATGCCTGACTTATTTTTTACTTTTCAAAAGCTAGTTTTAATGAACTATAATTCACATACAACAAAAATCACCCATTTAAAGTATACAATTTAGTGGTTTGTAGTATATTCATAGAGTTATGCCACCATCACCACTATCTAGTTCCAGAGCATTTCCATCACCCCAGAAGAAATCCCATACCTAGTAGTGGTCATTCCTAACAAAACCCCAAAGTTTTTACATGGACAGGAAAGGTACAGAGGGTGCGGGAAGGTAACAACAATCACCAAGTAAATAGTACATAAGTAAAAAAGTTAAATTAGGGAAGCATCACCGAACATACCCACTGTAAATCAGCAGATGTAACTCCTAATTTATATTCAATTATCTTTGAGACTCAAGGCAATGCAGCTATATTAATGTATCTACTTACCGATTCAGTAGGAATGTGAACCTTCACAAATTTAGTATTTATGAATAATATCTTATTTCTCTCCACAATTGAAAGGAATATCAGTAAAATAAGCATAATTTCCATGAACAGATATACTGAGGTCACTGAAAAGTTGACTGCTTTATAAACAAGATCTGTAGAAAAACAGAAATTTACTCAAGCCTTCTAGATTCTGGAGTCAGATTGCTTGGTTCCAAATTTCGGTTCCCCCACTTACTTGCCTCAATTCCTCATCTATAGAATTGGAATAAAAATAGAACCTACTTCATAGATTTGCTATGAAGGATTTAGTACTTCAGAGTGCTTAGAACCATGCTACGTGCTCTGTAAGTTCTCATTAAATAAAATATTGCAATTATTTCTTTCCTGACTCTGATGGCAACTAGTTAGGTTTACAAAATGATCTCATAAATCTGATGTGTAACTCAAATTGACACTGAATTTGCACTTATCCAGTTACCTCATTGCCTTTAGCAATTTTTACTTTGTTGTATGGCTGTAGGCTTCAACATGAAGGGACACTGGATAACAGAGTTTGAATGATGCATACCTTCTTGGTTATATTTATAAAATGACAGAGAACACAGTTTTGCCTTCTACACCCCTAACACTTTTCTAAAACAGCTTTATTGAGATATAATTCACATACAAAACAGTTCATTCTGTTATCAGTTCAGTTCCTTCTGCTAATACTTATCAATGGGCTATTATGTTCCAGGCAATATACACATATTGCTTCATTTAATCTTCACAAAAACCATGTATGGTAGGCATTATAATACTCAATTTTATTAAACTACAGGTTAAGTCCTTTGCAGCTAGAGTTTGAAGTAAAGTTTGAACTCATGTCCATGTGGCTTCAACATATTCTTTCCATGTCATGCTGCCTTTATTTGGAAAATTGCATTGTTCTCTTTCAGAGAGTGCAGGAAAAGGGGTTAAAGGTAACCTTTTGAGGATACCCAGGGTTAGAGAAACACTAAATTTTTAATCTGTCAGGAGAAAAGCCAAATAATATAAGAAATAGCATTAACTGGAAATTGCTTTCAGACTCTCAAGTCAAGGTTGACATAATGCAAAATAGTATTATTATGGAGAAACAAGCAATCATAATACTGATATACCCACATGATAATATCAATATACACTACTTTTACTTGGAAGAGTTCAGCACTTCTTTTTTTTTTTTTTTTTTTGCGGTACCGGGGATTGAACGCAGGGGTGTTCTACCTCCGCGCTACGCCCCCGGCCCTATTTTTTTTTTTT